>JPHH03000054.1:0-220570 GCA_000750105.3 Tolypocladium sp. Sup5 PDA-1
TACTATAACCTTATAGGGTAGGTTAAGGTTAAACTAGTACCTAAGCTATCGATAAGGGCGATAATTAAGTTCGCGCTATCTATCGTCTATAAGTATAGTATTATAGTATAAGCTATTATAGATAGGGGGCCTAAGATAAAGTTAAACTTTAGGACTATCCTTAAGGGCCTTAATATAAAGGTTATCCTAATCTCGGCGTATAATCCTAAAGTAAACTTATAAGTTAAGGTTAGGCACTAGATTTTAATCTCTTCTATAGCTAAAATAGTCGCGATATAAAGGTAAAAGGGGAAATAGCTTCGTTTACTTAATTAGGTAGTCCTCGCTAACCGTATAGTAGTCCGCTACTTATATAGAATGTCCCCCTTTTACCTAATATATAGATAGGAGCTAATTTTACTACTAGAAGTAGAAAATCCTATATAGCATCTTATTAACTAAGATAAGGTTATATTATTAATAGATCTCTTTAAAGTACGTATATAGATATTAGCCCGCAAGGCTAAAGATATCGAAAAGGCCCGTATAAAAGTAATAGCCTTCTATAAGTAGCTCGTAGACTAGACTAATAAGTAGAATTATTATACTATTAGAAAAGACGCCTTAAACCTAAGGGACCTTATCCTAGTATATAATATAAAGAGATTAAATAATCTCTTACGAGTAATAAAGCTATAGATACGCTAGACTAGCCCCTTTTATATTATATCTCGAGCCCCTTTTTCTAGCGCGTATAGACTATAGACGCTTAATAAGATTAAACTTAATAAAATAATTATAGGGGAATATATTAAGAAGTTTATTAAAGGGCTTAATAGCTAGTAGTCGTTAGATATAGATAATTAGCTATTATAGGATAAACTCGCTATATTAGTAAGGACCCCCTAAGAGAGTAATTAGACTATAGTTAATAACTTACTTATAACCCTAGCTTAAGAAGGGTTAGATAAGATAGTCTTACGAAGCGCTAGTTATACGATAGCGCTAGATAACGATTTTCCCTTAGAAGATAATAATAAAGATAAAGATAAGGGCGTTAAAAAGACTTAGGGAGGTAAAGACTAACTCGCCCCTTCTTATAAAGGACCTCGCTAGTTACTAGAAGTATAGCTCCTATAACTAACTTAAACTAAGAAAGATAAGTACGACGCTATCGAACTCTAGCGTATTTACTTATTACTAAAAGAGAGACGGCTACGCTAGCTTTATTCCTAAGGTTTCCGCTAGAGCCTAGTTCCCGTAGTTAAGGAGGAGGTAGCTAGTACCGCAAGGACGTCGCCGCGTCTACTATAGGAATAGGTATACTATAATAGATAATAGCGAACCTTAGAAGGTAGAAAAAGGATAAGTAAAAATCTTTATAAGTAACTAACCCTCGACGATAGTAAGACGAGAGTTAGGGGGTAATAGATAACTATTACTATAAGACTATTACTACCTCTACTATAGAAATAACTATATTATAATAGATAGTAATAAGTATTAAAAGATAATTAAGGAGGTTTTTTACTTACTTATTTACTAATAAAATTATAATAGACTATTAATACTAGTTAAAATCTACCTTTAAACTATATACCTTAGCTATTTACTTAAGAGTCTTCTAGATATTCCTAGTATTCCTTAATAAATTACCCTAGCTCGAGGTACTAGAGCTCGTCCTAACTAGCCTAGCTTACTCTAGTACTTTATAATTATAACGAGGATTAAATAGATAAGGATAATAGTATAGGACTCGAGGGGTATTAGCTGCGTTTACGAATTCCTTAATAACCTATAGAATTACCTAGCTTACCTTTTCCCTTATAAACGAGGCTCTTAAGTAATATATATCCTTACGAGATATAGGGGCATAACTATAATAATATCGCTACTTATATATAGTTATCTACGTAAAATATTATATATAATTTATATAAGAGCCCCCTATAACGCCCTTTATAGATATATATTCGTAGAAGGGGTATATAATATATTCCCGCGCGGATATCGCCGAAGAGGACTAGGCCTAGATATAGCCTCTATAATAGGCGTAGTTACGTAAGCTAAAGGAAGTAATAACGAGCGCGGTAATATATTCTTAATAATTAAATAACTACCTAAAGAAGTATCTTATAGGATATGCTATTTCTATAGGGATATAAACTTAGCGAGAGATAAGATCGCGTCCCTTAAGGGACTTCTAGAAAGACTTACTAGAGTATTTCTCGATAAAGTAAGTAAATAGGGTTATATCCCTAGTATTATAGCGAATCCCGTAAAGAGCGTATTCTAGCTATACTTCGCGAAAAGCTACTTTAACGAAGATCAGGAGGTTAAGGTAACTAATATTATTACCGCTAAGTACCTAAGTCTCGATATAGCTATAAGTCTAAGAAGAGACTATAGTTAGTAAAGGAAAGGCTATAATAGATAGTACTACCTTACTCTACGATAATCGTTATTAAGCTTTATTAATAAAGAGGTATAACCTCGCTAAGATATACGCGATATAAGAGAAAGCTATATTATAGGAAGCTTCTTTATTATAAGAGCCTAGTAGTCTAGCAATTCGTCGCGGTCCTTAGCCTATAGCTTCTCGAAGTTAACTATAAGGTTAGCTATAATAGAAGAGTTAATAAAGATATAAAAAAGGAAGAAGTTAAAAGTATAAGGAAAAGAAGAAGCGTGCTATTTATTAATAAGGCCTAGAGGAAGAAGGGGGGGGTATTATTAGGGTATAAATATAAAGAAAATACTTAGCGCCTTAATATTAGATAAAGACTAGTAAATTATATACTTAAAAGTTATAGGGCTAGGAGAAAATTCTCTCTACGCGATAAATAAATAGTAAGAAAGGACTCCTACTATAGGAGAAATAGCATAGGCTTTACACCTACGCTTAGTAAGGATATAGGAGATATAATATAAGCTAATAGAGAAGCTACTTAAAAATCTATAGTTATTATAGGAGAAGCTATATAAAAACTTATACTAACTAGACCTAAGCTACTTAAGTATATATTAACTACCCTTATTTTTAAGTAAAGACTAGTAAGCTAGCTATAGGACTCCCTAAGATAAGATAAGAGCGAGCTCGTTTCTTAATAAGTAATATATACTTTATATCTTATAAATACTCTTCTTCCGTAGCTATTACTAAAGAGTTAAGTACTTTACCTTATAAATAGCGTTTATAAACTACTTTAATCTCCCTCTTATATTACTTTATAAGCTTCCCTCCCTTATAATATTTAGAAGTATGCTATTTTATTATAAAAAACGAGCTTACTATTAATAAACTCTTTCTCCTTTCGTTAATAACCTCTTATCTCGATAAGCGGTTAATAATATTAAAGATTAACCTTTCCTCTTAACTAGCCTACTCTCCTTAACTATAATATTTAAAACTAACTCTCCGCCTACTATTTTAAGTATAATATTACCTTATACTACGCCTAAACGATAGAGGTATAGTATAATATAGAGTATATTAGCTTAGTATAGTATAATACCCTTCCTATAGATAAGGCTATTTTCTTTCGCAAAAGTAAGCGTATATTAGATAGCTATATAGGATATATTATCCTAGAGGAAGGATAAGGGAGCTTTTATTAAGAAGATAAGCTAGAAGCTAGGGAGGTACTTGCTATTCTATATAAGGTATAGCCTACCTTTATTATAGCGCGAGAATATTAGCTATACGACCTGCTTTAAATCGATAAGTATAAGATAAACTTTAATAATATATTATAAGCCTTCGCTTAGGTTAAAAGGTAGTTAAGGTTCCCCGAAGATAGGCGTTAGGGTAATTATCTTATAGATATCTACTATTTTCTTATAGAAGCTAGTAATAAGGAATAGATATCGAACTTTACCGCGATCCTAATAATAAAGGCCCTTATAAGAGGGATCGAATATATTATAGCAATACCTAACGATATAATAATAGTTATAATAGAAGATAATAGCACTTTAACCTACGTAGGTAATAAGTAGGAATCGGATATCTTCTAGAAATACCCTAGTTTAGATATAAAGGTCGCTAGTAGCGATAGGATATTTAATAAACCCCTTTACGATAGATAATATAAGCGGCGCTTATATATAGGATTAATTAACTTTATAAAGAAGATAAGTAATAGATATTACTAAGGAAGCTTCGTTTAGGATAAGAAGATAGGGAACCTTCTAGTATCAGACTTTATAAAGTAAGGAAAGAAGGCTAGACTTATAATAGTTATTAGGGTATAGTAATAGATCCTATATATAAACGACTACCCCTATAACTTTATATACTTCCTAACGCCTAGAAGTTCGTAGAACTAGTAATAGGAATATAGTTATATAGCTATAATAACCCTATAATATTAAGTCTATAGAATAGTTAGGTTATAGCTATAAGATATAAATCTAGCTAAATATAGCTTTAGGATTTAGAAAGATATAACTTTCTTATAAGGCGAGGCTAACCTAGACTAGGAATAGCGTTTCTAAGATTAGGTAATATATTATAAGGGCTAAGGAAAGGATAGCTACGATACTCTCCTTAACTAAACGATCGACTTCCTTAAAAGTATTATAGCTAACGAGCTTAGAATTAGAGGAGGAAACGAGTTCTAGCTTAGGCACGACGAGGGCGCTACCTTCTAGTATTTTAATAATACTAAGGTATTGCTCGAAGCCCTATACTTCCCTTTTCTCTAAAATACCTTACTTACTATAATTAAGGGCATATACCTATTCCCTAGGATACTAGTAGACGTAACTTATCCCTATAACTATATTATACTAGTAAGATATAGTTTAACTATAGTAATCGACCCCTTTTATTTTCTACCCTATAAGTAACCCTAGCGCGAAGATATATAATAGAAACTATCTCTCCCTTAGAGAGTTAAGAGGAATCGAATATAAAGGGAATAAGGTTACGTAGTAGTAAGAATATCGAGGAGACTTCCCTAGAGCCCTAAGGGACTAATTAATCTCGGAAGCCTAGAACTATAGCTAGTTCTATAGACTCCTTAGCGCTTTACGTCTCCCCCTATAATACTATAGGGAAGCGTATTCGTATTATATAGGATACTAAGGATAAGCTCGAGCTAGGACCCCTTTAATAGAATAACGCTAACTCTAAGAGCATGACCTTCTTTATCTCGAGAATAGATAGTACCTATAAGAGGAACCTCTAGCACGCCGACCCCTTAGCTAAGGTATCTTTAGATAAGTACCTATAACTTAGTTCGATAGATATACTAGGACCGCCTTAGTAATAAGTCTACTTAGGGCTTACTACTAAACTTAGACGTTAAACTAACCTATGCCCTATTATACCTCTAGAACTCTCGCGCCTATAACTTAGTTCGATAGATATACCTAGACCGCTATAGTAATAAGTCCGCTTAGAGCTTACCGCTAACCTTATATACTAGATCGATCTACGCCCCGTTATACCTCTAAAGCTCTTGCTCTAGCGGGTTAGTTAGCTAGATATTAAGGGTAGAATATACTAACGATAAGTTCCGTTATAAGCGAGTTAAAGGGGAATAGATAGTCTTAAATAGCTCTAATAGGGGTAACGGCGATAATAAGCTATATATAATAGGTAAAGGCGGCCGTACTATAACTATAGAGCTCATAGACGCGCTTAGTAAACTCTTTAAGAAATACGCTATAGTTCTATTCGTTAAGTTCGATAGAGGATATACTATATCTACCGCGCTAGGGCTTATCGACTATAACTCTTAGTAGCGTTTAGAAGACCGGCTACTACCGCTTACCTAGTCCCCTCGCCCTATAGCTAGGCCTTCTAGGGCTAAACGCGCTATAAGGCGATAAGAAGAGAATATAGCGCGGATAGAACGTAAGAAGATCGAAAGGGACATAGACTAGCTATAGCTTAATATACCGCGAGCTAAGAGGACCTAATATCGCTAAATAGATAGTCCCTATATTCCTTTATTTCGTTTCGTTATTTCTTTTATCTATAGTTAGGGAGGTAATAGGATAGTTTAGTAAAGCTAGAGTTCGGGCTCGTTACTAGGATTGCCTGCGATTACGCGTTGCCTTTATACTTTATTTATATAAGGTCGTCTACTAGGGGCTACTCTTTCTTTCTTTTGCGTTTATAACCGCCTAAGGGTAGTCGGCGCCCGCGTAGGGAGGAGTTTATTAGGGTATTAGTGCAGACCCCTAACTAGAAAAACGGAAAATATAAAAAAGTAGAGGAATATTAGGACGCCTAGCGAGTCTATAGGTATAAGAGAGACGTCTATATCCCTATAAATAGATAGTCCCCTATACACGTATCGACGTAAGTTATAACGTTTATAAGCTTTTGAGATTCTAATAATAAAAAATCCTAGTTAATTCCTCTTATATTTTTAAGATAGCTATAGTACTATCTCCTTACCTCTTTACCTTTAACTTATACGATATAAAGACCTATTTATATAGGCGCTGATTTATAGACTATACGCCGCTATGCTAATATTCTAACTTACACGGAGACAGTCGCTCTAACTTACACGGCAACGGTCGCTCCGACTTACACGGCAACGGTCGCTCCGACTTACACGGGGATACCCGTCTTGTCTTACGCGTCAAGCAGCGCACTGACTTACACGACGACTCGTGTCACTGACTAATAGCTGACTTCTTGGGCAGGGACCGACTCTACGACTTACACGACGATCGTTGCACTCGGCCTTTGGTGTGTTCGTTCCCCCTCAACAAAATGCCTTGGTGCAGGGTCGTCCAGCTTCACGTACTTGACCGTGTAGGCGGGGCCGATGATTTTGGTAGGGCCGGCTTGGCGCTCTGGCGACCACATGGTGAGGCCGGAGAGGAATCCGCCGTTTGGGTACTTGAGCTTGCATAAAGCGTCTGAGACGTCGCATCTGCCAATGATGTCAGTCCATAAACAAGTTTGTGGCCGTGCCCAGTGCCTTTTACGTACGTGGTGTACTCTTGCAACGCCGCGACGATAGGATCGGAACACGCCGCCATGGTGATGGTTTCAGTGGTTGAGGCGCTGAGTGGCTTTAGTTGAACGCTGTAATGCCTCGGAGTTGCCTCTTTGTAAAAACGAAATCTTTGTCGGAATATCTGTATTATAACATGACCGGCCAATTTCTAGCAGTCATCCGATGACGGCGCGACTTACATGAGATGGGAAGTAGGTCCCCGCCGGAGCCGACTCGGTTTCCGACTCGGCGGGTTGCCGGGCAAAGGACCGTGGTGGGGCCGGCTGTGTTACCCGACTCGGCCACCCCAAGATCAACGAAGAAAGTGTAATCGATTCATTTAGTTATAAACTCCCCCCATAACATTTCTGAGCGGTGTTTAAGGAGGGAGTTTGCCACGGACAATAACACGGATATCTCAGCCATGTCCACCAAGGCCGTCTTCGTCCTCGACCCCTACCACCAGGATGCAGTGGCTCTCCTGCAATCTACACCGGGATTGACTGTCATCCTACCCGACGACCCTAGAAAGTCGAAATGGCACACAGAGGCCGATGGTATCTTGGTCCGCTCCGATACACGCCTGACAGCAGACGACTTCAAAGCCGCGTCCCGCCTACAAGTCGTCGTGAAGCAGGGCGTTGGCGTTGACAACATCGACCTTGCCGCCGCAAAGGCCGCCGACGTCGCCGTCCACAACACCCCGGCCCTCAACTCGGAGGCCGTCGCGGAACTGACGCTCGCCCTGGCCTTATCTCTGAGTCGACGCGTGGCCGAAGTTGACCGTCGGATCAGAAGTGGCGAGAAGGTCATTCGTACCCAGACCTTGGGGATGAGTCTGTTCCGTAAGACGGTTGGAATCGTGGGAATGGGAAACATTGGACGTGTAGCAGCACGGAAGTGGATTGGAGCCTGTGAGGCCAGCATTATCGGCTATGAACCCGTCGCCCCTGAGGATGCCTGGTCAGACATACCTCACAAGCGCGCGAGTTGCCTTGACGAGCTGCTCCGCGAATCCGACGTGGTGGCCCTACATGTGCCGCTCATGCCAACTACAAGAGGCATGATCGGCGCACGGGAGTTGGGCTTGATGCGAGAGAATGCTATCCTTATCAACGCGGCTCGCGGCGGAGTCGTGGACGAGGACGCTTTACTGCAAGAGCTGCGACGAAAGGGCATTTGGGGTGCCGTGCTCGACGCAGTAGAGAAGGAGCCGCCTACACTGGAGCATTACAAAGAGTTGCTCGAGTTGGACAATGTCATCATCACGCCTCACATTGGCGGTTCTACGATGGAGAATCAGAGTGAGAGCGGCAAGGCGGCTGCAAGTGCTGTCATCGCCGTGCTGCACGGGGACAAGGAGGTCGGTGGGAAGGTCGTGTAAACCAAGAAGCCTGTCAGTACACGACATGATAGAGTTAATAGCCGCCGTGCGTTGAATTGAATCCCCTTTGTTCACGTACCCTTCCGTGCATCCGGAGCAGTAGCGAAATTTAGCAGCATCACCGTCGGGAACACACTCAAGACAATTGCCATTACAAACGTTCATCTCATAGGCCAATGGCCCTTTCTCAACCAGTGTCTACTGTCGATCATCACTTTGCCCGCGGGCTCCAGCCCCAGCAATAGCCATGCCCAGGCCTGGCTCCTCGACGATCCGCCCCGGCGATTGACCGCGGCGAGTCTCCGGGCGCGTAAATCGAGACTCGATCAAGGTTGGCGCAGCCAACAACTTGCCGTCTGGTGGCAACTGCGAATATCAAGAGACCCATAAAATGAATATCCCATTGCATACAATAACGAATCGAAGATCCCAGCCACTTGGCAATCTTCACCTTCGGCCTACTAGAATGCAGGACCCAATTTCGATGACATCGCCATTCACCCCTGAACAAAGTATATTGAGACACTCTCGCAAACCATGATGCTGGCTTCATGTTTGGAGTGGATCGCATTTGGCGTCTGCGGATGGTCCGTAACAGACGACTGCGTCCAACTGTCTGGCGCTCTTGCGTGTCGAGTCTTTATCGGTGCTTTTGAAGGCCTCTTTGGCACTGGAATTTTTTATTGTCTCTCCTTGTGGTACCACCGAACGGAGATGGGTCGTCGCGTTTTCTGGTTCCTTGGTCCGACTTCGATCGCAGGGTACGTCCATGTGGTCATCGCATTTTACCGCGCAAGGTGCTTGCTGACACTCTTTCCAGTGCTTTCGGGGGAATTATCGCCTTTGAAGTTGGGCATGTTCACAGCAGCGTACCCATCTGGAAGTGGCTCTTCCTCACCGAAGCGCTTCCCTGCTTGTTTCTCGGCCTCTTCTGCTTGTACTGGCTTCCTGATCGGCCACTATCCAACTCTCACTTTTCGGGCATCAATCAGGACATTGCAGAAGCACGTCACAAGAACGAGTCGTTTGGCAAGGCCGGCAAGATTCAGAGAAAGCACGCCATCTAGACAATCACGGACTGGAAGTTGCACGCGCAGTCAGCGATCTACCTGCCGACTGCCGCGCTGCTATCGTCCATCTCGGGCTTCTGCCAACCATCATTAGCAGTATGCTTGTACCCTTCCAGCAAAGTCAACCTGTTCTAACTTGTTTTTAGACCTAGGCTACGAGGCACCCACCATGGCCAACCTCATGTCAGCCCCGCCATACGTTGCGTCTTTGCCCTCATGTTCATCGTCTCATACTCTTCCAACCACTTCAAGGAGCGCGGTTGACACATCGCGGCCCTCGTAGTCGTCTCCCTCATTGCATACGCCCTTCTCGCAACCCTCCCAGAGTCGCAGCTTCGCGGCAAATATGCCTGCGTCTGCATCGCCGTCGCCTGTGTCTACGCCACATATCCGCCATCGTACGCCTGGGTTGCCAACAGCTTCGGCAATGAGACAAAGAGGGCTGTGGGGATGGACCTATACACGGCCGTGGGAAACATGGGCAGCTTTGGGGTTCATTTGTGTACCCCTCGTCGGATGCGCCGCAATTTCGGAAGGGCCATTTGGCGTGCATGGGGCTGGCGATTGCAACCGCTGTGCTGTCGCTGGCAAATAGCTTTGCGCTGAGGGCGATGAACAGTCATCGGGAGAGAAAGCATGGGAAGCCGGTTCCGGGTGCAAGTGTGGATGTCACGGAGCTGGCAGATCGCAGCTTCCAGTTTAGGTTAATCACATAGGCGAGCAGGGACAGGGGACTGGGCAGATAATACAAGTTGCTCCTAGTTCTTCTACTTCGTACTTTGTACACATGTAGTGTTCAGTTGGCAATGAATTTGGACTTTCGTCAGGTCGACACAGTGCATTGAAGTTGGACTGCCAGTTTACGACTGGTCCGTGAAAAAAGTAGTGTCCCTAGTAGCTGAACTCGGTCGCCCGGATTTCTCCCTACGAAGCTTCATGCCGAGAACCAGCCCGAAAGGGTAAGGTGAAGCTAATAGACCGCGGGAAGGCGCCGGCGCTCCCGGCCGCCACCCGGCGCCATCTCCTAAGCGAGAATCTCTCAATTACACAATGAGACGTTTATTCATGACTTGCTCGATGTCAGGATTTGCAGGGAACATGACACTTTCTTCAACTTCCACACCATGGCGAGGTTGGTGGCATGATATACCCAGGAGCAAACCTGGTCGAAGCCGAAGCTTCCCGAAAGAATCCCAGCTCCGTCTTTCAGTGTGGCGGTGAAAAATGTCTGTTCGTCTCCATACGGACGACTAGCGCGCGTTTATGAGCTCAGAGCCTTGACTTGTCCCGGACAATTACTCGTATTAATCAGTAGGCCTGATCCTAATGCCATAGCTTTGCCGACTCCGGCGTTTCCTAGTCTCAATGGGGAAACAACCTTGAAGGATGCGAAATTGTCCAAGCGGGCGGTCTGATCGGAGATAAAACTGAACTGATTCCCGTTGATGTCGAGTTGTCGCGCTACACAACGTCCCCCAGAGCCTGATGACAAGCCGCGGGCGCGCTCACGTGAAGGGTGACAATGAGGCTCTTGAGCAATGCCCAATGCTGCCATGGTTTCTTGCAAGCCGCCCTCGTCGTTGGAACGAGCGCCATGGCAGCAGGCGGCCGCTATCGATCCAACACGCCGTATATTCGATCCGTGGTCGAGCAGAGGGCCGTGAGCTCGTGCAATGTTAGCATCGCCGGCTTGCCTGACGGCGCATGGGACTCTCACTTCCACGTCTTGGACCCTGTCCGGTATCCTCCTCTGCCAGACGCCGAATACAAGCCGGGGGTGCACACGGTCTGGGACAACGCTATATTCGAGCACAGCATCAACTGTGAACACGTGGTCATGGTGCAGCCATCCATCTACGGCACTGACAATACGCTGTTGATCGAATCTCTGAGAGCGTACGGGCCAGAACGAGCCCGGGGCGTTGTGGTCTTCGATGTCACAAACACCACCGAGGCACAGCTCGAGGTGTGGGATTCGATTGGCGTCCGTGGCGCTCGCATCAATCTGCGGAGCCATAATGTCTCTGAACCAATCGAGAAGCTTAAAGGGACGCTGAAGCAACACGCCGACGCCATAAGGCCGTTTGGCTGGGTACTCCAGCTGTACGCCCGCATGGAAGTCATCGCTGAGTTGGAGGCGTTCATCCCAACTCTCGGCGTCCGCGTTGCCTTTGACCACTTCGGCGACCCGGCCATGCCTAAGCCATCGGGCAACCCGCAGAACCTCGACCCTTACACAATCAACGGGTTTGGCGCCTTGGTCCGCCTCTTGCAGCAAGGGGAGACTTGGGTCAAGATCTCGGGCGCGTATCGCTTGTCCAAGCTGCCGGGGCCATACTACCATGATATGGACCCCGTTGCTCGGGAGTTATTCCGCGTTGCGCCGTTGAGACTTGTATACGGATCGGACTGGCCGCACACGAGGTTCGAGGGGTTAAACATTAAGCCGTGGAATGCGCATTTGCTGGACTTGACGGAGGGGAACGAGGAGCTGCAACGGAAGTTGTTTAGGGGAAATGCGCGGGAGCTGTGGAGCTCTGGGGGACGTTCTCCATAGCGCGAGTATTCATTCTTATAAGAAGGAACCATTTACCAGTGCCGACCGGCTGTGTTACGTCTGTGAATTGTGCGGGAAACAACCAACACTCCGCCGGGATCATACGCCCTGGCGATTTGCCGCGGCCCAACTGGATGCGCGGGCACCTGTGCATTATATGTACATGATCGAACCGATGCCTAACTGTCTTGCGATGCGTGATCAGGTTCCTAGACTCTCATTATGTCCGGCCACGGAAGTGCCAATTTACATCGGCCTCGAGGTCCGTGTCGCTCGGCCGTGGCCTGCAAGCTGGGTACCGACGCCGTGGTCCCGAGTCTTCTACGGCCCGTCCCGCCCCGTCCAAAATTACCCGAACAGGAAAGACGATCTCCGGGACCTTGCTGAAGATTGTCGCGAGTTCAATAGTAGAATCGACCGGGTCCTCCCAAATCGTCCACATTAGCCTCTTACGTTGGCTTGCAACATAGTAGTCTCGCGAGATTTCATACGGCCGGGTCGCCTGTCAAGTGCCGATGCGACATTGGCCAAGCGAAGAGGCCTTGCGTCACAAAAGGACACCGAGAGGGGTTGGGTGGCTTGATTGGGCGGCTGCAGGAGCTTCCATCGTCGCCTGGAGGGTTTGGATCGCAGCCGATCAAAGCCACAGGCACACTCGCCGGAACCGCCATTGTGTCCCGTCCAGTCAGGGAGTGCCCCGACCACCCGACCACCCGACCATCCGCGGTCTCGACCACGCTTGAGCAATGGCACCCACCGCATCTGAGCTGAGCACCATCTGTGGGTGGACTCCTTGGTGGATCAAGACATCAAATGTGGGCACGCTCGTCTCAGCTCTCCTCGAGTTACAGATCATTTCCCATCATAGAACCAAGTAATGGGCGACAGCCCCTTTAGGCCATTCATTCGTTGTCACCTCCTGCTCCTGGCAGAAACAGATGCTGAAGACCCGGGCATGAGGGGGTAGGACAACCCGCAGGTCATGTAAAATGATGTGTCACCAAGGGCGTAGATCATGCGTGCACGACAGATACGACCGCATTGCATCACGCCTGGATCGTGTGTGAATGTGTTACGTAGTTGGAGTCGACCGGAAGAGCCACATGTATGCACCTGCACTCCGTATCGTCAACATCGAGCCCACGCCTCAGAAACGTGCACGTGAAAATCCTGGAATGAGTGCATTCATATCAGCAGATAGTCGTAAGGGTATGAGGCACTTGGCAGTCCCGGTGGGCCCAGGGGGTGAACAAATGAGCACATCCGCCTGCCACATGTATTGCTGAGAGTCCTACGCCGATTCGACTCTAGTATGCCGTATGTCACAAAGAGCCTAGTGCTCTGAGACTGAGCTTGAGCAAGTAGGACTTGCTGAGTTGGGCTGCCAGCGTTAGCTGCGACCGAGTTGGTCCTCCACATGAGGCTCGCGCGATGGGCTTAGGACACCCAAGCGACGAGATCATTCATCACGCGATCGGCGGATACGATCAAACTGCGGAGAAAGAGGCAAATGGATCAAAAGCTACGGCGTAACTCGACATCTTATGCGGACCTGATCAGGTCAACAGTAGAGCAGTGGAACGACCCTCCTATGCTGTTGACATGAGCAAAGGGAATCATGATTGGCTCCATTCCGAACTCCTCCTTGACCCAGTTCGCAAACTCCGTATTATTCTCTTCGACAAAGATTCGCTTCTCGTCCAAGCTCAATGCATTAAGCACCAGCCACGGCGAGCACATGAAGCAAGGCGGGGCCGGGGGCGCTCGCGGCTGCGGGACAAAGGGGTACGGGCGAAGCTCCCAGTCTTGGAAGACGGCGTGCGATCGGAGGCTTTCCTCAGTGACGCGTGGTGCGCTGTACAGCAACAGTCCCTTGCGGAGCGGCAGGATGGTCGCGTCGATGTGTCTCGTGGTGAGCCCCTCTGTGGTCTCGAGGATCTCGACGGTGTACCCTTCGGGCACCATGGCCTGCACATACTCGATGCCCTTTTTGTTGGTAACGTTGCTAACCTGCCCGATGATGGTCTTGCCGAAGCGCATAAAGTCGGCCGTATCGAAGGCGGCCCGACTGTTGTTGATGGCCCAGCCGTGAGGGCTGTCGCCATTGCTGCTCCCCTTGCCGCCATTGACCGCGCCCGTGACTCCGTCATAGATTGTATCCTCGCCGATCATGATGGGTGCTCTGCAGATTCTTGCGGTGCCGCTCGTGCTAAGCTGCTCGAGAATTTCCATGTAACCGAGCTCGACTTCGTTGCGGCGGCAGCGCCAGGCAAAGGCAGACTCGATGAGCGTATTTCCCACGCTCATAAACGTGTCTCGAGGCATGGCCCCGGTGTAACCACCGGCCTTGAGCCAGTTGACCTCCTTGGGACGATAGACGCGAACGCCATTGTCTTCCAGAATGGCAGCAAAGTTATCGAGCTCTTGCTGGGCTTTCTCCAAAATCTCGGCCGGAAAGGGGTTCATGGGCCTGAACTCGGCCAAGTGTTCCTTTGCCATGGTTGCCGCCATTG
Source organism: Tolypocladium sp. Sup5 PDA-1 (assembly GCA_000750105.3). NCBI lineage: Eukaryota > Fungi > Ascomycota > Sordariomycetes > Hypocreales > Ophiocordycipitaceae > Tolypocladium > Tolypocladium sp. Sup5 PDA-1. The sequence goes on from JPHH03000054.1 coordinate 14,469, forward strand.
CGTGAGGGGGCTCGGATGGAAAGGCAGAGTGCTCTGCCCGCCCGACGATGACGGCCTTCAAGGGAGACCATTCGTCCTCTGCCGAGATCAGCGGCATGTTGTGAGGCACCATCTTGACGTTTTGGGAACTGGGAAGAGATTGTGTTTGATTGTGATTTCGTTTGTCAGTCGATGGGGAATGATGTCAAGCAAGATGTCGTTGTAGAGCTGTAAGGTAAGCAGTGCCTTTGACCTTATGTTTCCAAGCTCTAGCCTTGAAGAGTGAGAGCATATGACCACATTTCTAGATCTCCATGCACACCCCCCTCTCTCCTTGCGCTCATCCGAACCGACCAGGTACCCGAGGATCAGAGCCAGCACGCATATGCACACTGCAACGATGCCCAACCGAGAACACAAAGGAATTTTCAGAAGGCGCAGTAGGCGCAGGAGAATTTATCCCTGCCTATCATTACCCCTGCTCCTCCAAGAACGTGCATGTGTTTCTCGAAGCCTCGTGCGTACAACGACGGAGCAAGGTGAAGACTATCACAACTTACAGTCGAATAAGACGGCACAACACCTTGGCGCTACGCTGTTCATCCGGCAAAATTCGTAATACATCATTTAGTGCCATCAGAATAATACTAAACCATATTGTAATTGGATAAGCTTGTCCGATGTGCATACAGACCGATGTGGAGAGAACGCGGAGGATGATGTGGCATGCTCGGTCCGTCGGCCCCCTGTTGCAGAACATCTCGGCTCGTCGGTCTCGTCACCTTTTGTCGACGGCACGCTGATGCAGACAGGCGGGGTTTGCAGGAGTCGCGACGCCGTGGCTCATGCACGTTCGGCTTACGCGAATGGAGTTGTCTTCCCGAAGATACGTTCCTCCACTTTCATGAGCATCAGACGGCACGGTACAGATTCCTCTTCCTTGTTGAGCTGCTCAGCTCGCCACAGTTCACCGCACGAAGCAGTACCATGCCGCATGTGGGGAGTGCATCCAGGGAGGACCGCCGTGACAGCTACGGAGTACATTGACGTCCCTTTCCTGTCTCCAAAACCAATAGGGCCGAGTAAAGTGGACGGGGAATCTGCCGTCGTTGGGTTGCGAGATGTCGTGTAAACGGCAAGGTTGCAATCCAGCTACAATAAGACACCTTAAATGCAACAAAGCGGTGAGGGATTTATGATTTAAATATGATTGGGCATCTTTCGATCGATTCAGAAGCCGTCACTCAACCAATGCTTGCTCGTCTTTGCCTTCAAGAGCAGAACCCGTCCACCAAAAGTGTCCCGTTTGACAACGTCGCCTCTCGGAAATAAAGCCAACATGGAATTCTACGAAAAAACAGACCCGGTAATTCCTCGACCGAAGCCGATGAAATTGCTCGTTCTTGGATTGCCGCGGACGGCCACCACCTGTACGTCAGCCCCAGGTCCCATTTGAACAATCGTGCTAACCGGGCGTGCGTCCTGCAGCCATGTGCGCCGCTTTGAAGGTGCTGGGCCTGAAGTCCTATCACTGGGACGAGGTGTTGAGTAACAAGAACAATGGCCACCTTCAGCTTTGGTTGAAGGCTATGCATGCCAAGTACGATGGGCAAGGCAAGCCGTTCGCCGGCCAGGACTTCGATCACATGCTCTGGAACTATGATGTGAGGGGTCCCGTTCACTTGCACCATCTCCAAGTTCATCAATCTCTCCGCCTACCTACTTATTGTACCCCTGCTATATATGAGTTGGACCCCTCGCACAGGCATCTCGCTCTTAACATCCGACACTCCCACTATCTCAAGTCAAGTATATCGCTAACAAGTAGTTTCTTGTTCAGTCCGTCTCGGATGAACCTTGCTGCCTCTTCGTGGAAGAGCTCATCGCCGCATATCCCGATGCCAAGGTTGTTCTCAACACACGCAGTCGTGAATCATGGCTCAGGTCCATGCAAAACTCCATTCTTGAAGTGCTGTCCTGGAGATCCTTCACCATCCTCTCTTATGTCGATCGTGATTTCACGGCCGGATACTGGCGCCTCCTCAACCGCACAACATCTGTCCTGTCACAAGGGATCCCTGCTTACACGAGCGCCGCCTATCCGGCTCTCCTTGAGTCGTTTGATCGGCATTACGATCATGTCCGCAGTGTGGTCCCCAAGGAGAGATTGCTTGAGTTCCACCCAAGTCAAGGCTGGCGGCCATTGTGCGAGTTTCTACATATTCCTGTGCCAGAGGAAGAGTTTCCGCACCTGAACGAGCCTAGTACCCTGGTAGAGATTCGCAAGAGGATGTACTGGTCGAGATGGTACCGCGTAGCACAGGGACTGGCCAAGAGAGTAGGGGTAGTGGGCTTAGTCGTGCTGGCTGCGATGTGGATAGGTGGATACGGCCGGTAGCCGGTATGAGGGCAAGACGCTTTCTGCAGCCAACCGATACATGTAGGCTGAGGTCAATACGGATTGAGATCTGATGGAAAGAGCCAATGACATGAGGCATGGAGAAATTCACGAGTTGACTCCGATGATATGCTACAGCTATTTTTGGTTCAATATTTAACGGTTAAAGTGATAATACATGAATCTGCTTTTGTCCAACATAAAGCCGCATAGTGCCTTGGTGGCACATGGTAAGCGGTGGTATGATGAATGCAGGTGCTGCTCAATCTTTCGTATCAGTAGCCCGTATAAGCGCTCGGCTCAATGTACTTCAACTGGTGCCGGCGATGGACGTGTAGAGGTCGCCTTTGCAGCAGGCGCCTGCTATTGCATGCTGGGTGTCGAAGCTTCGGTATGCGGTTGGCAGGAAGCTATGCCTTTCTTGAGCCCAGCCGTGGCAGTTTGGCTGGGATAAGAAGGAGCAACGACACAACGGCAATGAAAGTGCAGCAGACAAACATTAATCGCAGCGCCGATTCGTAACTCCGTATCGCCTGTTCCTGGTACGGTGGCTCCAGCATGGACACGGCCTTGACCGACGCCCTGACCTGCTGAATCACCTCGTCTCTTCGATCGCCATGAATAAAGGCATTCAGATAGTGCACTAGGGCATTCTGGACGATGAGACTGCTAGTCGCGATACCCAGCACCATGCCCAGACTTCGCCAGAGGAGCAAGGTGCCCGTGACGACGGCTTGCTCGCTTTGTTCTGAAGCGGCTAGGATAGCGATGAATGTTCCGGGAAACTGGAAACCCTGTCCCATGGCTGAGGGGATAAGAACAAGAAGTGAGAGGATCGGAGGAAGATCGTGCTGTAAAAGGCAGAGGGGAAGAATGCCAAGGAGGTAGCAGACAGCGCCAGAGATGAGGGGCCACTTCAGCCGGCGCGTCCACGTAATCGCGAAGCCGGTTATCGCGGACGTAACTGAAGTCACGATAGATGGGAGCATTAGCCGCAACCCGGAGGATGACGCACTCGACAAGAGGACAGCTTGAAAGTACAAGGGCCTGAGACTAGAGCGTCAGCACTGATCATATTTGACGACTCATCATTAACGCGAATGGAAGAAGGGGGCGGCTACTTACATGTTGAAGAGGATGGAGTGGGTTAGCATCGCGCCGATAAAGTTGGAGAACAGGAGATTGGCTCGCGGCCGATGCCAGATCAGGCTGAGTGGCATAATCGGATTGGCGACGCGAGACTCGACCCACAAGAACATCGGGATGCAGACGGCAAAGACGGCGAGGGAGGAGACGACGATGGGATCGGTCCCTGTGGAGGATATTAGATGTGTAGCCCGCAATGTGTCTGCTGGGATGGCTTCTTACATGGCAGGACGTTTCCACCCAAGTTCTGTCACCAAGGCCTGTCAGCATTCCACCTTGAACTTCTCAGGGCACTTTTGTCAACTTACCAGTCCGAGGATCAGCGCAGTGGTCGATGTCGCCAGCAGCACCGAGCCCTTGCCATCGAATTCTTTGATGGCCACGCAGATTCCCTTCCTGCGCCCTTGGAGGCCGATGTCCCCAGGAATGGCCACGATTGAGATGCCGAGGCAAAGCAACATGACGGGAACCTGGACTCCAAACTCCCATCTCCAACCCAGAGTTTCGGCCATGACGCCCCCGAGCGCAGCACCAAGAGCGCAACCCACGCCGTAGATTATGTTGCTGTATGGCTGGTAGAGCCCTCGACGCCTGATGCTCTTCTGTTAGCTGACAATGTCGTAATGTCCGTCCTACATGTGCGGGTTTGGGGTGGTGTCGGATGTGAATCGGTATGCTGCTTACTCGATAGGCACAATGTCGCTCGTGATGATGCTACCCAGGGTCATTAACCCTCCGGCTCCCGATCCACACATGGCTCTCGCAAGTATGAGGCTCTCAATGCTCCCAGCCAGAGCGCACCAGGTCGTCGCGAAAGCGAATATCACTAGGCACCAGACGAATAGGGGCTTGCGGCCAACGGCATCCGATAGTCGACCGAATAGCGGCTGGAACGCCGTCGAGGTTAACAGAAACGACGTCGATAGCCACGACGCCGACTGAGCCGCCCCAAAGTACGACGTGATGACGGGGTGCGACGAGGCCATGATGGTTCCGTCGAAACATCCAATGAACTGTATAATCAGGACCTGGGAGAAGACGACCCAGAATCGGCCTGGCGACGTTTCATTGAGGAATTGCGGTTTGTCTTTCGGGCTGTCCTGGGATGGCAGCAGCGGTGTGGTCTCGCTCGGCGTGTTCATGTTGGCATTGTCGCCGTTCGTGCTCGTGGTAGTTCGAGCCATGGTATGCGGCATCATCGTGTACTGTTCCGGTCTCTCAGGGACGCCTCATAGGTAAGATAGGACGCTAGATTCTTGTTGTGGTCTCGTGGGCGACTCGAAGCAGATTTATGTCAAGGACTCAAGCCCGGCTTGCTCGCCATTGACCAATGGCCGCTCTCTAGTCGCCAACTGGAAACTCCTCTACGGAGAAGAATCCGAGACAGTACCAGCATTGTCTCCGATGTGGCTGCGTACGGTTCCGGTTCGCGAGCGGAAAACTTTGCCTTGCAGTAGCTATCGAGTCTCATAACTGGCCTCAATGTCTCACCTACTTCCACATCGAGACGCGTGGTCGTCGCCCTTCCTGCGTGGCGCAAGTTGTGGACCCCGATTCGCGAACCATGGCGCTGTACTGCCCAAGCCACGTACGTGTATACAATGGGTGTGGTTCGTGGATTTGGCCTGGAGCAAGCTCGTTTTGAGAGTGTCACGGAGTACTCCGTACAGTCGTTTCTTTTTCCATCTCGGCAACGGCGTGCCTGTAAGAGATGGCCACAATGAGCCGGTCAGCACTTTTTATTCGTCGTTGACGCCTGACCGTGCGGACAAGGCCGAGGGACGGGTGCAGCCAGCCACAGCCTCCAATCGACATTACAGCTGCTGTGGTCCCCTGCTCTAGCTCTTTATTGGAGGCTGGCTGTGTCGCACAACATCCGCTGGAACAAATCACAATGAAATGATCTCATTTATCGAAGAGAAAAGCAGGGGTCTGAGGCCCTGAGTCGAGTTTCCAACGAGACAAAGTGCACATCTACATGTAAATCAGGAACGCTCAGCTGCAGTGGCGCGAGAATCTCTCGACAACCAAGTCAACTCTCCTCTTAAACTAATGCTACTCGCAGACGCTGCGTCATGTAGGATTTAAGAGCACTTTCATCACTCAGGCTGTCGCAACCGGCTCCGCCGAGCGAGTCCTCTGCACCCCTTCAGCTAGACATGCATGTAGTGACGCAGCTTCGCATGTTCAGCCGCCACGGAGCTTCAAACCCATTGGTCGATGGCCTGTCAAAGTCGTCCACTAGTAAAAACACCAAATCTACATAAACGAGATTGATGTATTCGGCCCGGATGAGACAGCTTCAAGACGAGGACTTGCTTTTTGTTAAAGGTGGCGAGTGGCGACCCTCCATGCCGCCTCACGGACAACGCAAACTCTGCACGGCAGCCTGAACGGCCCTGTCGGCCGTAATATGTAGAAAGATGACAGCACCATTGTTCCGATTGGGCTGCTGTGGTAACATGCGGCGACAACGGCTTCGTCCGGAAGTTTCCGGCGAACGAATGAGCGCAGGTTACGGAACCTTCTGCCAGCTCGTACGAAGAGCCTACTAACAAATAGACCCCGAAGACGCTCTTCATATAATAGTTGTTATTTCAATTTATTAACATGATATGGCTTCTTTCTACATGTGGTCTTTGCCTTGGCTACACATGCACCTCGTGCTCTTCGAGGCGGAGAAAAGGCACCATTTGGCTTCGAATGATTTCTCATGCACATTCACCGTGGCCTTCAGTCTTTCTCCGAGTGGCTCCATGCATAGTCTACATGACTAGAGGCAAAATCCGTTCACCTATATGCAATGACAGAAACAGGTAGCTGGTCTTTCTATCGAGTTGTTGTAACAGAGAAGAGAGTGCGAACCACTTAAATGTCCGTTATTGTCAGAGCCTCTACAGGCACAAAGCTTATGGCTTATAGTGTGCCGACAAGAACTCAATGACCACCGGCGAGATATCGATGTCGGAGTTCTTCCCCGGCCAGCTGTGGTCGTGACCGTCAATCTTGATATGTCGTAGCATACCATCAACACCCGCGCATTTCCAATTGGTATCATGCACGCCGTTCGGAAGATTCTTGGTGCTGGAAGTCGTGCACTGGTTCCTCCGCGCCCACCGGGAAAGCCAGTCCGGGATCGAAGGAAGCGGGCCTCCGCGGCCTTTCCCGCCGTCGTAGGGAATAATAGGGTCTGCTGTTCCATGTGCCTCGAACATTGGAAGCGGCGAGCGAGCCCAATGGCAGTTTTCGTCGCCCTTGACGTCGGTGTAGAAGGCTCCAGAGACGGGTGCAAAGGCTGCAAACTGTCCTCCGTGTTCACGCGAGCACGCCAGAGTACCCGTAAACCCGGCTCCGTTGGAGTGGCCAGTAGCGTACACCCGCGACGCGTCCACGCAGTAGTTGTCCTTGATGCGGTTGACCAGGTCAGTGGTGAAGACCTCGTCGCTCACGCCGGGCTCGGCGTATGTCGGACCTTGCCAGTTTCCCTATTATATCGTTAGTATACGAGGACTGCAATCCAAAGACAGGTTTCCCATACCTTTATGCCGGCAGGATACACGGTAATCATATTCGGGTTAATGCTCTCATCCGAAAATCGAGTTTCCTTTTCGAATTTCGCAGGATTATTACCGGAGCCGTGGTACGCGATCATGAGAGGCAGAGCCTTGTTGACCTTGTAGCTTGACGGAAGGTGGATTCTGTAACTGCGTGTTCCCCCGCTGCTTTCGAAACTGAACTCTCGGGTTTGACCCGCCCAGTCGTGGGTTGTCGTGCATCCTTTCGACGGTGGTTGAACAGCCGCACCTTGGACCGCGCTGAAAAGGCCCAGCAGCAGTGTAAGGATATGAATGCGGCTCTGTGCCTGGAGTGCCATTTTGAAGTCTTGAAAATCGCGAATAATGGTAGACTCCGCAGGAAATAAGTGCTTGATTGCGCGCTGTGTGTAGTTCATTTTCGAACGACCCCGGCGTCACAGCGATACTTATACTACGAGATGTCGTCGGAAGTCACGGGCCTATTACATGGTACCAATCCTATAGAGGCAATGCCATTCTACATCTATGCGAGTTTCCACGCAACTATTTTAAAGTCGTACATCGTTGGGGTGTGATTGGTGAGCACGTGGGGGATGCATCATAGCGATATCCCAAGCGTCAGCGTCGCCGACATAATGCCGCGGCTATTTCGATGAGCCGGGGACCTGTCACGGCTGGGTAGGACGTGCTGAAGGAGACTTGCTAGAAACCTACATCTTTCTGTGCCCAAGGGGCTACTCGGATTCCGTCTTGCCCGCATTCATACCTTTTCGATGATTCTCATAGCTAAATATTCACCAACGCTCAACCAGACGAGTCTTTCCGAGGATCTATGACGGTCATCATTGGTATCCAGCAGGTCGCTTGTTGCCGGCTTGCCGTAGTTGTCCAACTCAGCTGACATATTCTCACCACGCGAGACGCTAAAGTATGACACGTTTGTGCGACGCACACGGCGAATTACCATGCCACCAATCCTCAGAGCAGTTGTTTTTTGCTGCCGGGTCAACACGCGATTTCGCGTTTTGCGCAACTCGATTGGGCGCAAGTCGTCGTAAGGGCCAACTTATGTTTTATCCTCACTCCGCCACGGGTATCTTGCGTTAAACCTAGTTGTTTTAACAGACGCGGCATCTAGTGGCAGATTGGCTGTGAAGCAATTGAGTTCAGGGCCGGGGTGCTACGGTGAACAACGGATTGTTCCCAGCGTCTGTTCCCGCTAAATTGCGCTTACTCCAGACCTTGGCCACGTTTCGTACTGACAGCATGATGCCCCGGGAATCTCAACTTGCAAATGAATGACCCGAGCCTCCGGCAACGATTGGCAAGATCAAACGAGGTAGGGACGTAACCCCTGGCAGGTTCGCGTTCGTTAACTAGATTAAGGCTACGGATTCCGGCAACCCCGATTAAGCAGAGCCGCCAGGGCAGGTGTAAGAGCGATGCAACGGCCATAGGGGTAATACGAGTAGAGAAGCCATGGTACGTGGAGGCTGTCGGCAGACCGCAGGTTGGCGTCTCCGACAATCCGCGATCACGGTTCAAATTCTTGGAGATTGTGTTTCTGGGCTTGCTGGGGTAAGCCTGACGGCGAATACAACTGCCGAGCCCCCAAAGACAACGTAAAGAGCTTCCTGGGTTGGATGTGTATCAGAACTCCCTGGTCCATATTACTTTACAGACAGATAGAGAAGTGGAATCCAACAGCTTTTATCGCCCTTCGGAAAACACAAGGCCGTGGCAACATCGTACTCACCTATATGTATGGATCCTAGCCCAGCGCACGTGTATTTGAGATTCACGGCGAGGTTGGAGGAGCTGCGGCCGCGTGCTTCTCTGGGCCTTGCAGGGCTTCCCCTGGCAACATTTATGTGGCGCCATCGGGAGATCTGACGAGATCAGGCCGATCGGGAGGCGTTCGCGCTAGTCCGTAGATGCTGTCAAGTGAAGTCGAAGCACACCAGCCGTGGTCCCTGCAAGTTGGGGGCCATACCGTTGGAAATAGACTGGGGGACATTGAAGTTTGAGCTCCATCCAGCATCCATCCAGCTGTTGGTGGGTGTCAAATTGCCGTCACGTCAAAAGTCCACAGTTGGTTCAGACGAGAGAGCAACATTTAGGGACCCCAAGGATCTCGTAATCAGTCGCTCTTAATCAGTCGCCCTCAATGTCCAACAAGCAGCGAGGTAGGAGCTGAGGCCACTCATAATGTCACAGCAGTTCAGGAGTATAACTAGATCAAAGGAGGGTTTATTGGCTCATTAATATTATGTTTGGTACATAGCTTAGCAGTGGCAGTCGCCCTGGCAGCAAGAGTTGCTAACGAAGTTGACGGTGAGCTCGCCCTTGGAGACGTCGTTGCCGGGCTGCGTGGGAACGCTGCCGCACTGCCTGCAATTGTGGTCGAGGAGCTGCTGGAGCTGGTTGTAGGCGTCCTGAGCCGAGCCCGAGGCGCCGTTCTGGTAGAAGGCGCAGACGCTGCCCTGGGAGCCGTGCGAGCAGGCAATTTGCTCTAGCATGGCGAGGTCAGCGTCCATCCATTGACTCTCGTGTACTTGACATGCTGGGACGAGTTGGGCTGTACTTACGGCCACTGCTGAAGCGCCTATCGCGGCCGCCCTGGGCGATGAGGACGCCGACCTGGTCCCTGACGACCTGGAGAGAGGCGTCGTTGTAGACGCAGACGCCAGAGCCGCGGCAGTTGATGCCGAGCGCGGCGGCGCTGGAGACGAAGAGGAGGACGGAGGTGAACTTCATGTTGTAAGTGGTATAGGCGGGTTGAGCTTGGGTATCAATTGACTAGGACGGATGACGAAGAGTTTAGACGTGGATGGCAGTCGCTTTTATGTTGAAGCTGGGCTTGTTTACTCGCCGTCTTCGGACCTACAGTAGGCTCCAAAAAGTCTCCCAATGTCAAGGTACATGTACCGGTACCAAGACGAAGCTTCCGGTGATCACACCGGCGCAACGACCAACGACAATCGGCGGTGTGAGCCACTTCTCCCAGCGGCACTGTCCGGCAAGGTTGATCCAGAGCCAGGTGGACGTGGAATCTCGGCAGCAAGGCTCATGCCTTACGAATTACCTTCCATCAGGGGTCTGGCTCGGTCCACTTCTCACCTCTGTCCAGCTCCGAGACGCTGATTCCACCAATCGCCTATCCAGGGCTACTTTAGTCCGTATAGACGTCATAAATGCCGGCCGATGAAGCTTGTCCCCGAATCCCGAGCGGCGGTCTCAGGTTTCCCCAGGCCGCGGTTGAAGCGGGTTCTGACAATCTGCTTGGCAACTTGGGACACGCTTGCGCTCCCACATGGCTGGGCAGGCCGATGACGCGCTCTCTGCATCTGCTAATCCACTACTGCGCTGTAGCTACCCATACAGGTTGCCAGTAGGATCAGAATGCAGCTTGGTGCGTCATGGGCCGACGGGCCATTGGCTGGTATGGCACTACTCGCGATAGTGCGAGGGGGCATCTCCAAGTCCAGGCATCTCGAAAGCCGTCGGAGGAGATGGAGAGATCTATTGTGGGGAACGGCAATGGGTTGATCTGCCCCAGCACCCCTGCGGACGGGACGCATCTCGCTGCAGGTCCTGTCTTAGTGCTTAGTCAATTGCCAAAGTGTTGTGACACGGGCCCGTGTATTAAGTTACGGTTCGATCCTTTCGGCATTGGGAAACACCACGGTCCACCAGAAACGGATTGGGAGACTCGTCTCTGCCGGTTGCGCGTGAACATGCTGTCTTGGCTCTAGCGGTGCTTCCATTCTGTTGCTAGCTGTTGCATGAATAACAACTCAAATCCTTCGGACAACTTACACGACCTTCTACTCAGAGGTTGGCGTTCAGGGCTCCATGTACTTGGGCTCCGTCCACATCAGGAGCCTCGTGTAAGTTGACGGCTACTGACTCGGCCCCTGTGAGAGTCCGAGGTCTTACGATGCGCATTGGCAAGGCTTCGCCGTCTCAATTGCAGCAATTGCAACGAAAGGAGATGTTTTGTGTACTTCTTTCAACTCCTACTAGAACGTCTCGCGCAAATAACTAAACTCCAGCATCCCAGTCCCTCAGCACGCACCCTGGCAGTGCGGGTCGCCCACAACGTTGACCGTGAGCTCGCCCTTGGAGACGTCGTTGCCCGGCTGTGTCGGGCACGAGCCGCACTTCTTGCAGCCGTGGTCCAGCAGCGCCTGCATCAGGCCCGAGGCCTGCTCGGCGCTGCCCGTCGCGCCGTTCTGGTAGTAGGCGCACAGCGAGCCCGTGCAGGCAATCTGCTGGCCCGTGTTGTACTGGCGGTTGCGCGGCTGGATGCCGTCGACGATGGCCTTGAGGTTGATGAGGTTGCCGGCCGCGCCGTCGGACGGGCAGAGGCCGGAGCCACGGCAGTTGATGCCCAGGGCAGAGGAGGAGGCCACGAGGGCGGCGAGGGAGGTGACGATGGCGAACTTCATGTTGAGATTCTTGGGAGAGCAGTTGCTGGGTAGATGTGGTTGTAGTTGCAGTATGAGTTGGGGAGATGAAGAGTTGAAGTCTCGTAGATACTGAGAGCTGGCAAGGGGCTTATACGAGTGGCGGACCATCGACGACAAATATTAAATATTCAGCTCGACGATCATGACGCTGCTTCGGTCAGCTGCCGTGGCCGGACCACCAGACCCCATATTTCTCTAGTGAATCATGGCCAGACACCTACGGAGTACGTACGAGCACTCAATGTCTTGGGCGCGATATTCCGCGGACTTGACGGACCTGTATGGACCCTGATGATGAAGCCCAGCCGTGATCCATCGAAGCGGCTTCATCCCCAGCCAGCCACGCCGCCACGCCGCACCGGCGAACGGGGCCTGACAGCCGTGGCTCCCCAACTCCATCTCAGCCTCCGCAGCCCTGTCGTCCCACTATGAGGCCGCGTCGCGCTGTAAGTACCGGAAGAATTATCAGATGGTAGCATCGCCCGTTTCTCGGTCTCGGGCTTATTCCTTCGGCCTCTGTTAGTCTGTCTCAGAGTTCGGCATTGGGCGTGCTTTGGCTCTCCAGACCCCAAGCCTACTTCCTCGACCCTTTCGGCCTGCGCTGGTATTACTGTAGTAAGTCCGCTCTCCCGGCATCTCCTCACGGACTGCCGCCACGGCACACGGTCCATGTCGTAGTTACGGTAGACCCGTAGGGAAGCTAGCCGGCGGGCCTGGCGATCTCCAGTCTAGTGGGCGGGTGGATCTGCCGCCATCATGGTCATTCGATGCGGTGGGCTTCATGCTCTGGTATAGCTTCCCTCGGGTGTAAGCGGCCGCAGATGTACTGGTACATATCCGAAGCTGGGCACGTTGAGGATGTCCGACTTGTTGTTGGAAGCCGTTCGTAGTAGACTCAATCCCGTTGATCATAAATACATATGCCCTCTCCTACTCGGGCTCCGAATAAAACTCAATCCACTCTCCCCAAGTTTCTCATTATACCCTACACAAATATCACAATGGTCTCCCTTACCGTCGTTGCCACCTTCATCGCCAGCGCTGCTGCGCTCGGCATCAACTGCCGTGGCTCCGGAGGCTGCCAATTCAACAACGCCAACCTCAGGGACGTCCTGACCCAGGTCCAGCAGGTCCAGGCCCAGGGCAACGGCGGCCACCACTACGGCACAGGCGGTGGGTTGCTCCGGCCCTTGTGTGTTGCATTCATCGAGCCATCATCAAGCTAACACGTCTCTTGCATGAAGTCCAACTCGCCTGCGCCCAGGGCCAGTACGCGTCCGTCTGCGCCTTCTTCCAGAACGGCGCCAGCGGCAATGCCGACCGCGCTGCCCAGCTCCTCCAGGGCCTCATCGACCACGGCTGCGGTCAGTGCGGTAGCAACCCGACCGAGCCCGGCAACGACGTCTCCAAGGGCGAGCTGACGGTCAACATCGTGTCGGCCCCGTGCTGCAGCGGCAACTGCCACTGCCCCATCTAGATGTGTATAATAGGGAACGAATAGATGATTTGAGCGTAGCTGAGTGCTTCGATGAGTCAACGTGAAAGTCTACTAGTTATATCCAGGCCCCGAGCATCGTCGTTGCCAAAATACGGTGCAAGGCCTTAATCACTACCGGCCAGCCCGTTCAAAGCGCTGATATCTCTCCTCTCTCCATTCAGGGCCCCATTTCCTCACAATGAGAACGCTCGGGCTTGCCGCCAACACCACCAGCGCCATAAGGAGATATGTAAATCCATAGCCCCAGGCGTCGATGATGTACTGCACAACTGCTGTTCCAACGGCGCTCAGCGTCGCCCTCGTCAAGTTAAACGACGACGATACCCTCCCCGGGTTCATAGGATAGAGGTCAACCAGTAGCGTGGTCAGGATGGAGATGGGTCCGCTCACGCCCATGCCAGCAAGGAACAGAATCACCAGCGGTGCTGCCAGGCTGGTCCCAGAATCGACCACCCAGCCCCAGACTGCGATGGTGGCCACGGCCAGCAGCGTCCACGGCCACATAAGATCCAGCCTTGCCCTCTCAATGGGAAACTTCCTCAAGTCGTCGCCCCGCTTCCAGTCGGCCGACACTCCAATGCTCTTTGCAACCCTCGCGTAATTCCAATTGAGGAGCTTTCCCACGATGATGGACCCGATTACGGATCCCACGGAAAAGGGGATGTAGCACAACCCGACCTGGAGATCGTTGAAGTGGTACCGCCGGCGGATGACGTCTTGCAGGGGGACGAGCATTGCGTAGTTGGCCATGACGAAGAGGGACATGAACAGCATCAGCAAGCCAACGTCCTTTTCGAAGATGATACGGACGGCGGCCAGGATGTTGGGGACGGGGACCTTGAGCGGCAGCTTCTTTGCTTCGGGAATGGCTGAGCCGTCCGAGTCTGCTTCCAGGTCACGCCTCTTGCGGCGCCATTGTATGTTCGAAGTTACTGAAGCGTTCAGCTTCGGAGGAGGGATCGACCCATTGCCGACTATGTTCCGCGCCGTCTAAGTCAAGTTCAGTCAGCTCAGCCTCTCGACTCGTTTACGGACTCCGTCAAGGGTTGACGCACCTCTGGCACAAACGGCAAGTAGATTGCCAGGAACACGCAGGCCGAAATAACTAGAAACCAAAACGTCGAGCGCCAGCCCAGGAATTGAGCCAGGATGCCACCCAGCACCGGCGCCAAAGCCGGCGCAAACTGCACGCTCGCCTGCACAGCCGTGATGTATCCTCCCCTCTCTGCACTCGTCGTCAGATCCGCCACGACGGCACTCCCTATGGCGACAGTCGCGCTGCTCCCCGTGCTCTGCAGCGCCCTAAGCACCATCAGCGCCGCGTAGCTATGCTGCAGCGCGAGCCCGATGTTGGCGCCGAGGTATATGGCAAAGGTCAGCATGTAGACGGGGCGCCGGCCGATCTGGTCGCTAAGGTCGCCGAAGAAGAGCGGCGCCACGGCCTGCATGATCTGGTAGACGGTGACGGTCAGGTTGAGCTCGCCGAGGGAGCGGTGGTAGGACTCTGCGATGGGCGTGATGGCGGGTAGGTAGACGAAGGAGGAGAAGGGCGAGAAGAGGGTGCTGAAGACGGTCATTAGGATGACGAAGACTTTGATCCTGGAGGAGAAGACGGAGTGCAGCGGCCGATCTTGGGGCTCCGTCGGCTGGCCCGTCTCCTCGGGGCCTTTGTCGATGATGTTGCTGCCATTGCTCTGCTCTGGCGTGGCCCCGTGTACATCGTCGTGTTGATCTAGGCCTCCCTGCGGCTCGACAGCCCGCTTTTCGTGGGACATTTCCACCATTCTGCTGGTTTGTGTCAGCCGCCCGATTCCCAGGCCCAAGTGAGCGAGGCAAGACGAGACTATATAGACTCGGACCCTCTGCTCAGGCAGGAGGAAGGTCAGCAGCACGTACCCCTACCGTCCCTTGTCCAACATGGCACGAGACACATCGAGATGATGCTCAGTTACCTCATCATGTCCCAAATAAAATCCGAGATTCGGTCAATGAGGTTGATCTAGAGGTCAGTCTAATGCGCTCCACAGGGGCATCAGTG
This sequence comes from Tolypocladium sp. Sup5 PDA-1, assembly GCA_000750105.3. Lineage (NCBI taxonomy): Eukaryota > Fungi > Ascomycota > Sordariomycetes > Hypocreales > Ophiocordycipitaceae > Tolypocladium > Tolypocladium sp. Sup5 PDA-1. The sequence continues at coordinate 29,536 of JPHH03000054.1, forward strand.
GCGGTAGTGGACAACAGCGATGGGGTTTGCCGATTCGGCACCGAGCAGGCATGCCCATTTGGCCATTCCACGCCGCAAACCACGAAAGGATCAATTAAGCAAAGAGATTCATGTTACATCTTGCCGATCCGAAACAGGCCGCAACTTGTCTTAAATCATATCTCCGATAATGCAGTGGTCTTGTAGGTACTGGCTGTCACCAACATCGGGCTTACACCAGTAAGTCCGAAGCCCACATAGGGACAGCTTGGAGTAACTGACCTCTACAGACAGCATGATGTTGAATATTTATGGTATACTTCGGGGCCCATTTTCCAGACCGAGAGTACCGTAAAATCGCACCTCTAGAGCTATTCACGACCATGTCGAACCTAGCTTCAGCGATGGGAGCAAAGTTCCCATTGGATGGTTAGCAGAGCTGTGCCTCCAAGCTCTGCACGTAGAAGTCACTAACATCACACAAAATCACATTTAGATGCGAGACTGCACTGCGCAAAAAGAATGCGTCCGGCGATCTGAACCGAGAACGGTGGGCACGACCAAGCTGCCATCTGGAGAATTCCGTCACCTCGACACAGCACAGATGTATAGCACAGAGTCCTGGCCGGGGACAGCAATTCAAGAGACCATCACCATTGAAAGGTCTCGTCGGGCGGGAGGGGCTTTACGCGATAACCAAAATAATCTTCGCAGGTGTAAGTTGCAAATAACACTCCGCATCGCCACATGCAACCAAGGAATCGTGAATTTCAAGACCATAGAAGCAGTGTTCATCTCCATTCCGTACAGGTATCAACACCCTGAACTTGGCATTCTCGCTCACTTGTATTTGGATGTCGTCTTCGGACACTCTGCAGTAGTCGTCCACGGGAAGCCGGCGCTGCACAACCAGCACGGCGCTGTTGGGCAAATCGTCTTGGTCCTGGTCACGACCCGGTCTGCCTTTGTGCATCCGCACGGCAATGTGACGAACCCTGGGTGACGTTGGATCAACAGCAGTTGCAAAATGAGCTTGGCGGCACCACTCACCGTCGCTGATGCACCCGGTTGAGCACTGGACCTTGCAGGCATCCTTGGGCTTCAGGTGCTCTGTCACGGTAACGGTCGGAACGCACGACTCGGAGTGGCACTTGGTTTTAGTGCTGGTATGGGTGGTGGTGGTAGTAGTTGCTGCGACATAAGCACGAGGCGGTGGTGGTGAGGAGATCTAGCAGGTAGTGCACTCACTTGTTGGGTTTCCATACGCGAGTGACGTCCTGTGATGGCAGTATCAGCACTCGTCGGCTTGGAAGGTGCCCGCTCATAACTCCATACCCGATGATGGTCGAAGCGACGAGGACTGTGAAAGCCTTCATGATGTGTCTGAGAGTGAGCTTGTTGATGAAGAACGGCGACGGCCGAAGTACGACAGTTTCACTGTTAACCTGGCAGCAAGCACCTTCTCGCACGGGGCCTCGGTTAACCTTAAATACCAGCTTGGATATATGCTTATTGCTCCTCGGTATAAATTCCGGCCGCGGCGCATTCCTAGCACATGTTTCCCCGCACTCTCGCTTCCTCGGCCAGAAACCAAGAGCTGAGGGTTGCGTTGCAAGACAGCAGGACCTCGTATAGAACTCGTCGTGGGGTAGCTGAATGCAGTGTCATTACCAGTTTGCGGCTGTCATGCATGCAGCTTGGGCACACCAGACATTGTGCATGGGCTGAGTCGGTCAGCAGACTGAGAGCGAATGGCATCTACCAGAGCTTGAGTTTGTGTCATACACAGGGAGGGTTAGGTACGTTGGTGAGAGCTTCGAAAGGAACTTTAGTGTGCTGTTAATGGCAAACCCTTTTTGATTGCTCAACCACTTGCCGCTGTCTTCTTCATGCCTTCACATCAAACGTAGTAGTAACGATGCATAGGAATAACTCCTCCAGGGAAGGTGATCGACGTTTTATTTTAGCTATTCTTGACGGCACTCTTCAAACATCAGTTGCCCCTATTCGAGAGCCCAGTCAATAGTGCAGTCCAAGGCCCTTAATCATTCTGGCCAAACAAAAAAGTCTTCCCGCCCGCACCTCCCCAGTGCTCTATTCCAATAGCCAGCCGCAAGCGCATGTTCTTGGCATCCAAAGTGCCAGTCATGCATTCCCCAAGCGCCTGCAGCAGACCGTTCAGCCCCTGCTCTGCAACCGGACACATGGTCAGCACGCCACAGGAGACGGAGAAGACAGGTACGGACTAGGTCGAAATTACTTACCAGACAGCGCTGACAAGGCTTCGACCGTCTCTGGAAATGGGGCAATCCGCTCCCCTGTCTTCGCGCTATACAGAGCCGTGAGCTTTTCCCCTTTGCGAACTGCTATGCGATTCCCGATCTTGATGGATACGTTCCGGCGGCTACTCGCGAGTTCGGTTATCCAAGCTGTGCGGCGGCATCAATCGAATAGTATACTACTCACTCTGCGAGCAGTTGGACTCCGATGGTCTCGCGCAACTCGGCCACTTCGCGGCGCAGTTCCATGAGGAGCGCGCTGACATTGCCCGGTCGGGGGTTGTTAGTGGACGGGTCGGTCTGGGGGAGAAAGGTTTGCGGGCTCTTCCCAGCGCCAGATTTCGATGGCGTGTCCGCCATTGTGATTGTTTCTTTGAAGTGGCGATGTTTCAGACTGGGCAGTGCAGTCTTCGGGATGTCGCTATGGATTTAGGGTTTATCCAAGTGGCAAGGAGAGCGATGGTGGTTGAAGCATCTGTATTGTTGAAAGTACGTGGGCATTTATAGGGCTGCTTCTACGATGGTGGATCACACAAAGACGCTGCGAATTTCCGCAGGTTCGCAGGCTGTACAGGCCGGGTTTGGAGGTATCTTGACGCTCTTTGTGCGCAAGTATGACTCCTTTGAGGGCTCCGAATGTCAATGATGTGTGTTCAGGGAGAGGCGCCTCCCATTATGGCGGCCGAGGAGCCCGCGCTTCAGTCTGACGGTGATGTTGCGCGGTTTCAGAGGACAAGACAACCGCTGCAGCAACAACCACACCTCGCTCTCATCATCCCATGTTCCCAATTTGGCAATCAGCGAGATGCGATGCAGCGGGGTAGATGGAAACGCTCAAGATTGACTGGACGGTGGGCTTCTTAACTGAAACGGACCATCGGGGGCCCCGCAAAAGTCGGGACGGTCGTTGCCCTGACAACGTCGCGACGGCTAAACAGTGGAGCGCCGCCGCTCCCCGTCCCGTGAGCTTGAGCCTCCTCGCCTCTGCATCCTCTCACCACTGGATTCCCTGTCTCACTCTCCACAGCAGACGAAAGACTTCAATTCCACTGCCTGCGAGCGTGGATCGCGGCCGCCACGGACTCGCGACGCGCATAGAATGCTCCTGTGCCCCCGCCAGCAACGACCGTCTGGCCCCTCGATGACGCGACGAGAGACCCGCTCACGCCGCATGTAAACAAACCATCATATCCGTCGCCCCTCGAGTTCCAGCGCTCCGACACATACGGGCTCACATATAGACGGACCCCCGCGCGTGCCATCAACACCACGCCTGGGACACATACCAGACTCAGGCACGGGCCTGCCACAGCTCAGCACCGCATTCTTCTGCCCCAGGGCGACCCGGCTCCGCCATGGACAACACCAGCTACCTCGCCCAGCAGGTCAACAGCAGCATCGGCCAGCTGCACGGCCTGTTTGACGAGATTGGCGTGCCCAGTCATGAACGCGAAGCGCGAGAAGCAGAGGTGAGTCTTCCCTGCCCTTCACCCTGCGGGGATGCGCTGACACCAGAGACGCGACAGCTCTTTACGGCTCTGTCGGATGCACTCAACAGCCAGGTGCGCCTCGTCACGGCCGAGAAGAAGGAAATGGTCGACGAGGCCAAGAAGATCATCACCGTCATCCGGCAAATGGAGGCGTCGCTCGACGACTCGAAGCCATCCCGGAGGTCCCAAGACGAAGACGACGAGTTCAGGATTACCTATCCCTTGACGCGATGCTTGCAGGCGCTCAAGGAGAAGCACCTTCAGATCAGCCGACTTCACAAGGAGCGGTTCGAGCAGGTGAAGAGTACGTCCCGACGTGTTTCGCTGCCTGCTTGGAGGTGCATGGTTGCTGACTGCTGCAGAACTTGTCGAGGCGCTCGAGTCCTACTCGTCGCATCTCGAGCCGACCTTTGTCCAAATTGCTCTCCCTCCCACAGGCCCCAACCAGTCCATCCCCACGACCTTTGACCTGTCCCCATCATACGTGGACCGCCTCGACGTCGAGTTTACGCGAGTGTACGAAGAGTACACCCGCCGCATCGCATCCGTCCAGACCTTGTCGGACAACGTCATCCAGCTTTGGGCCGAGCTCGGGATCCCCCAGGCACAGCAGGACGGTGCCATTGTCAAGTACTATCGCGACGCACCTGAGCAGCTCGGCTTGCACGAGGAAGACATCAGCCGCCTCCAGGCGAAGCGCGATCGGCTCGCAGAAGAGAAGAAGAACCGCGAGAAGCGCCTGCGCGACCTAAAGACCGCCGTCGAGGCTCTGTGGGTCAAGCTCGGCGTCGACGAAGGGGAGACCAAGGTTTTCCTCAACCAAAACCGCGGCTGTGGCGTCCGACAGATCAACGAGTTCGAGGATGAGCTTGCACGGCTGAACGAGCTGAAGCGGCAGAATCTCCACCTGTTTGTCGAGGACGCCCGCGTCAAGCTCCAGGATCTCTGGGACGCGCTGTACTTTTCCGAGGATGAGATGCTCGAGTTCACCCCTGCCTTTTCGGACGTCTACAGCGACGCCTTGCTGGAGGCACATGAACGGGAGGTTGCGAGGCTGGAGGCACTCAGGGAGCAGCGCGCTCCAACGCTGGCCCTCATCGACAAGCACAAGGGGCTGATCGGTGATCGAGACGAGCTGGCAACGTCGAGCCAGGATGCCTCTCGACTCATGATGCGCGGACAAAAAGGTGAGAAGCGAGACCCCGGAAAGCTGCTGCGAGAAGAGAAGATGCGCAAGCGGATAGCCAAGGAGCTTCCCAAGGTGACGGCAGAGGTGCGCAAGATTCTCGAGCAGTGGGAAGACGAATACGGCCGGCCGTTCTTGGTGTTTGGTGAGCGATACCTGGACGAGCTGGAGGTTGAGGAGACGAAGAAAGGCGTTCCCACCACGCGATCCAAGACTCCGGCTGGGCCTCCGCCGTCGACAGCAAAGGCACCAAAGGCGGGTGGACTGTCCAGGGCCAACAGCACCAAGTCGATGCCTCCACGCTCGATGAACAAGACACCGACCGGAAACGGGCCGGCCAAGAAGACGCAGGGCAAGGGCAGTCCGTCCAAGATCCCTGCGCGAGCGCCGCTCTCCAACCTGAAGCACGGCAACAACTCGCCCGAACGTCCGCGGCCAGAGTCGAGGGCGGAGACTCTTCGCAACGGCGCGCCGCTGAGGGCTCCTCCGCCCAAGATGCGCGACCTCAAATCCGTGCCGGAGCTGGAGACGCCGATCAATAACTACAGGTCGGTGGGCATCGGGAGCATCGTGCGGCCGGTCGAGCCCGAGGATGTCTACGACGACCGGCCCCGTGCGGCGCGGATGACGCGGTCAAACTCCAACCTGTCTCACCACACGCAGCCCAGCTACTACGAGGAGCCTGAGTACGACGATCGGTATGACGACCGCTACGACGACCGCTACGCGACCCCCCGAGCCGGGCACCAGCACCAGCAGGGCTATGCTCAGGCGCCTCCGCCACGGCAAATCTCCAACACGTCAAACACGTCGACGGCCGTCTCCGGCTCCGAGAACTGGGAGACGTACGACGACAACAGCGAGCCCGAGCCGGACGCGTCCGAGGCGTACTACGCCAAGCTCCGGGCGGCGCGCGGGAAGCGGTACGAGCCCGAGCAGTGCCCGCGGCCGAGCAGCCAGGCCAAGCGCGTACGGGGGATCCCGCCGCCTCAGGGGTACAACGGGCCGGTGATGATTGACCAGGAGGGCAACAGGATCATCTCGGGGAGCGAGTGGACGGACGAGGATGCCTTCTAGGCGCCTGACTGCCTATCTCTCGACAGACATGGTCTTGGACGTGGATGATGCTGCTCAACCACGACGCTACGTGGCTCACTCACTCATGTTGCAGGCCGAATGCATTCGACGAAGTTCATGATGATGCCGGACATCTCCTGCGACGACTCGCGTTCCTTTCTTTCCGTCCTCGGCCCACCACCCACACCAGGATGCGGGCACTCGTCCTTCCCTGTCTGTCTTTCTTTTACTGCTGTACCTATCTGAACGCCTTCTTGTGTTGCTTATTTCCGACATTGACCGTCGTTTGTGTATACTGGGCGAACGAGGCGCGATAATATCTGGGGGGAGGTTTGACAGAAAAGGAGTACTGGGAAATCCGGCGTTTGCAATGGCTGTGCATGGATTACATGGATGTTAGGAGCTGTGTGTCTATCGGAGTGCCTCGGCAGCGGTGCGGTCGTGCCATTTGCGTTGAACAAGTTCAAGTTTCGTTGCCAAAGCAGTTGCGAGCATCCCGGTTGTGGTGTCGTGCATGTTGCAGGTGACACGATGGCCTCGCTGATGGAGGGAATATCGCCAGTCAAAGTGCTCATTCCAAAGCTACAGTTTCTTGACAATTCTGGCAATGTTTAAAAAAAGATGCGGCATCTTCCACTGTACTGTTGACGTTTGTCCTGAAGCTAGTCCGTACATGGAGTTGGCCAATACGACGGCCCCAGTCAAGTTTACATCATCCCATCCACCAGCACCATCATTAGTGGACTGCAGCACGCACCCAGCAGGCGTCAAAAGTGACAGCTTCCAGGGTCCACGCCCAGAGTGAGGTGCCCCGTTGAACACCGCCATCCCACAGGGGTCTGTCTTACAGTTACGCCCCCCCAAAAATAGTGCCTGCGAGGCCACGCGGTCCAGTCTTTATTCAGGCTCCCGAGCTTGCTGTGTCTCTGTTAGCGCGCTGGGGGTTTCAGCATCACGAACGCTTCCACCTTGGTTGGACCTCCATTGCTCCCCAGCTTCCTCCACCCCAACAACCCACCTCATCCTGCGTCTCGTTTGCAGCATTGTCTCTTGCACCAGTCCGCGTCTCTTCCCGTGCTCTCTTCTTTGTTTCTTCTTCTTGTCCATCCGCTCCGACACCGAATCCAATGTCCTAATGTCGTCACGGCCCACGTCCTCCCGGCGATGAATCCCGCCTACTCCTCGTCGTCCTCCTCCGGCCACCACCACAACGACGACTCCGCCGCCGCCGTTGCCCTGCGCGGCGCCTCCCTCGCGTTCCAGAAGAAGCCCGCCGCCGCGTCCCCGTCCCCGTCGCCGCAGCCGAAGAACAGGAACAGGGGCAATGGCGCTCTCACGGCGGCCGCGGCGGTGGCCACGCGGCCCCGGTCTCCGGCTCGAGCGGCCCTCGCTGCGCAGACGACTGGCGGCACGAGCGGGAGCGCGAGCGCGAGCGCGAGCGCGCCCGAGATAGATTTCCCGGGTCAGGCTCACGGTTACGGGCACCAGGCAGGGCTGGTGGCGGCGCGGCTGCACCAGCTCGGCGGCGGCAGCAGTCAGACGCAGCAGCAGCAGCTTCACCCGGGCGCTGGCAAGGTCGACCCGAAGAGCCCGAGCTTCATCGCGGCGACTCTGGCGGCGAGCCGCAGCGCGAGCCCGAGCCCCAAGACGCCTGCGCCTGCGATTGCGCCTGCGCATCCGCCGCGCCGCAAGACCAGCCTGGGGGCACTGAGCACGCGGGGCGGCAGCGAGGCCGCGGCGGTGGTCGTGGTGGACTCGGGGTCCATTGCGCCGACCGGGTCGCTGATATCCATGTTCGAGCGCACCAGGGGCGAGGCCGACCCGGTCAAGAGGGCGTCGCCGCGGACGTCGCCCGCCGAGGCCATGGAGAACAGGCCCGAGGAGGCCCAGCGCCTGGCCGTCGGGAGATTCATGGCCGCGCCGCCCAGGTCCCATCCGACCCCGAGTCCGCCTCTGCCGGCCGTCAGTCGAGAGAGGCCGCGAGCTGCGACCCCGGGACGGGTCCCGACGCCTCCTCCGGCCATCAGCATCCACAGGGCACCGTCGATGCCACGGCCGAAGCCGGGACATGCAAAGAGCCTCTCGGGTGATGGTGCGGGACCCAGACCTCGACCCAAGAGCCAAGAGCCGGCGCCAGCAAAGACACGGCAGTTGAGCCCTCCGCCCGTCGTCCGACCCCCGAAGCAACCCGCAGCCAAACCCCCGGTAACCCCCCTGAGGATACAGCCGCCTACCGGTCCATCCGTCGTCGGATCCACACCAGAGGTGCTGTCGCCAAAGCCAGTGAGGATCGCGAAGCCGTCCCTGGTGCCGACGGTGACGTCGCCTCCCCAGATCTCACCCGGGCTGCCACCACAAGTCCTGTCATCGCCATCGCCATCGCCAGATCCGCAGAAGCGCGGCAGCCCCAAGGCAAAGCAGCCGCCCACGCCGCCCAAGCCCCGCGGAAGCCAGAGGCTCGCGCCGAGTCAGCCCACGAGCCGGAGCCGGACACGCGGAAACTCGGACACGCCCAGCAGCCCGTACAAGGCTTCACTTAATGTTTCTCAAACAACTTCCCGAGGCACTCCAGCATCCACCTCACCCTCTGCCCCGTCAAGGGGCCGTCACACGCCTCCTCCGCTCCCGGGCCGTCGACAGTCGGTTGCTAGTGCGCCGTCGTCACCCGCCCTGGGTCCCCATCGGAGGCGTCTCACCAACGCATCGACGAGCAATTTACACCTCGATTCGCTTACCAACGCCATCGTGGCCGGCTCCCTAGCCTCGTCCCGCCTGACACCGCACAACACCGGCGGCTCGCTCCCTCCGCCCAGTCTCCCCAAGCGCCAGAGATCCCCACGCCTGCTCCAGACTCTCCGCCAGCCAGCCACCTCGCCAGACGAGGACCCCGAGCGCCACAAGACAGGCAAAGGCCACCGCCACAAGCTGCGTAGCGGCAAGCACGCCCACCACGAGGGTTCACGGAAGCGATGGCGCGAGGAGATGACCCTCAGGGAGCGAAAGCGCTACGAAGCCGTGTGGGCGTCCAACCGGGGCTGGCTCCTCGAGCAGGACAGCCCGTCGCGGAGCGTGGCGAGCGGCCTGGGCACAGACACCTCGGAGTGCGTGGCCAACGTCGTGGTGCGCGAGATCTGGAGACGATCAAGACTACCCGAAGACGAGCTGGGAGAGGTCTGGGACCTGGTCGACCGCGACGCGCGCGGCATGCTGACCAGGCAGGAGTTTGTGGTTGGCATGTGGCTCCTCGACCAGCGGCTCCGCGGGAGGAAGCTTCCGCAAAGAGTCTCCGACAGCGTGTGGGGGAGCGCCAACGGCGTGATGGTGAAGAAGCCCAAGGCCAAGTGAAGTCGAGTGGGAGCGTTAGAAAGAGTCGGATAGTGTCGACTGTGCATGGCGAGCAAGCAACCCTTTTCGTGCGGCATGATACCCTACAGCAACTGCCTCTTTGTGCAAACAGACGAGGGGGGATTATTATAGAATTAGATGTATTTTACATGTGCCGGCCGTCAACCTCCATTGCATTGTTTCGCAGCTTGTCCGTCCCCTCCTTCACTATTAGAGACAAGCGACTCAAGCCTCACTCTCGCTCTGCAGCTCGTTGTTTCTCCGCACCAATAGCCTACGGGCTGCTGGAGACGTAGTTGTCGCTCGTCGCGTCGCCAAACGTGATGGTGACGTTGAAGTTGTTGATGACGGGGTTGGCCACCGCGCCGTACAGGCTCGTCAGGCTGGCCGTCACGACGCCGTGGCCCTTGGGGGCGGAGGCAGGGATGGTGACCCATTTCTTGAAGTCGTTCAACTGGTTGGACTGATCTATTCGCTCAACCCCGTCAGCCTCGTCCCCTTGCCCGTCACCTTCTTCTGCTCCTTGCCGCTCAGACTGCCGTGGCTGTACGAAGACTCACCCTTGCCGAGGCAGAACGAGTCCGTCACCACGCCCAGGCTGCCCGGGTACCCGTCCCCAGCGGCGTAGCCAAAGGTGATGGCCACGTCGAAGACGCTCTGGATGTAGTTTGAGCTGTGGATCACGGCGTTGAAGCCGTCGCCCGGGCGGATGGTGTCCGGGACGGCGATGCCGGTGATGCGGGCGTGGGCGAGGGCGAGGAGGGCGGCGGCGGCGGCGAGGGAGAGATGCATCTTGACGAGGTTACAGATTTGCGTGAATGTGTAATGTTTCTTTGATCGCAGGTTCACAGCTATGGAGTTACGAGGGGGGAGGTGGTGACGCTTGGGGCAGTTGGCTAGTTGTGTATGGGTTGCTCAACAGCTGTTCACCTCGTCCGTCGGCTCATATTTATACCTCAACTGTAAGTGGAAATATCAATGTCCATCCGTCCCCTGCATCCCTTTCAGCGCCTGGCAGCACGCCCAATCACCACATCTCCTGAGCCGTTTTCTCCCCGGCCATGCGCATCCCGTATGTAAGCCCCAGCCTCAATGAGGCGAGTCTCGTTCATGTAGCCCACAAGCTACCAACATGAACACTTGCAGCATCTCTGTTACCCGTTGACAGCCCTATCCCGGCCTGCCAGTCTCACATCATTTCGTATTTCTTCCTCATGTCCCCGCGGCCGTGGCTGTGGGACCAGTTACGAACTTACGACGTCACCCAGGGCCCTCGTGCGCAGCTGCGGGGGAGCTGATCAGCGGGCCCGTGTTCGCCAGTAATGTGCCGCGTGCGCCGTCCCTGTGCAGCTACGGACTAGTCGCGCCACCTTGGCTGTCGATCACGCCGGGACGGCTGCCGGCCGGGGGGGGGGGGGGGGGGGGGGTGGGGGGAGGTGCTGGGGGCTGTTCTGTCTCACGCGCACGTTGGCCAGTCGGGCCCGATGTGCTGGCATTCGGTCAGCGGTGAGGCTGAGCTCGGTGACGATACGGATGGACGGGCGTGTACGAAGTACGTGAAAAAAGAAAGTACGTTGTGCAAGCCGTGTTCAAGGATCGTTTTATATTGCGAACAATTCCTGTGTGCACGGTGCCATTCAAGGTCCGTGGCTTACACCTGGCAGTCGTCATGAGCGCTCGCTCGCCGCCGGACGCAAACCGCATTGCCAGTCTTGTACTGCGTTGTGGTGCTTCGTGGCGCACAGATGATTCAATAGTCCAAACTTCTCTGCGCCACGGTTTCGCTCAACGGTCGTGAGAGACTCGCAGGGCAGCCAGTCCAGCTGCTAGTCCGGATAACTCCCACGGCTATACCCCGATGAATCAACAATGCATCTGTGAATCGACTCTGCCCTGGCCACATTGGAAGCTGCCAACTGCCAGATCGTTGGGTCCGTCAATACGGCCAGCAACTTTCCGTCCCTTCCGCTCAGGGCAACCCGGACGCCGCCGTTGACAGCACCAAGGCGGACATTGACCCCCCATAGCGGCACGGACCGTCATGACATGCATATACTCGTTCAGGGAGCCGCTCCTCGGACCCGAGCACCGTTTTCTCTGTACTTCGTACAAAGCACGTAGTTTAGTAGTATTCGTACATATGCACTCGATCTCCCACGTGGCAGTGTCGCGGATGGCCTAGATCCCCTTGCATTACGTCGTGCCTTTGTCCCCGTCCCTCGACCCGTGCTTGAACCCTGCGAGCTTCCCTCCGTCACCGCCGTCCAGCACACGGCATGGGCATGGGCTTTCCAGACCCAGCAGGGGCCTCTGGTTGTATAAAACTTCGTCCGTGTCCTCAATTGGCACCTTGACTCCCCCCTGATTAGCACCAACCACCTCGTCCCAGGCTCTTAAACAATCCTAGCAAGCCATACTGCTGAGGACCCCGACCGACTTCATCGCTGAGCCTTGAGTCCTCGTCAGTCATCTGAGCCCGTGCCATAGCATGGTCCCAATCAACGATGGCAGCGCATCTCACCGGTCTGCGAAAAGGAACCCTCATCCCAACGTGACGGAGAAGCCGACAGCTGAAGTGATCAATCATGGCAGTTGCAGGGGCTGTGTAGCGGGCATCGACGTATTTTATATTTTTCCAGACGCAGTTTGACTCTTGTCGGGAGGCTGCTTGCGCGCACATCAACACTGCGTCGGCATCAAGCCCACCGTCGGCCTCACCCCGCACCACCTCGTGATCCCCTTCGCGGCGCACCAGGACACGTGGGACCGATTGCGCGGACGGTCGAGGACGCCGCGTACCTGCTTGCTACGATTGCCGGCCCGGACGGCAACGACACGGCGGCGCCATCCCGTTTAGCGAGATGCCCGACTACGTCGTCGGGTGCGGGAGAGCGTTCGGCCGATGATCCAGCCGGGACGGAGTTGGCGGACGTTTCGCGGAAGATGTTGGCCAGTCGCCTGTGCTTCGGAAGCTGTCGTCGTGGTTGGTGGCAGTCTCCGGCCGAGTTCCCGACGGGCCGTCGGCATCCAGACGCATATAGCGTCGTTTCCATCTTTGGCTTTAACCACATCTAGACCATGTAATTGGAATACAGAGAAGCAACCACGACTCTGGCAGCTGTTTCCGTAAACAACCATGCCTGGCTGCCCCGTTGGCTGGGAGTGAGACGAGACAGGCGTCGAGCCGCCCAGCCGTCAGCCGTCGGCCCGCCGCGACTTCCGAAGACTTCCTAATTCGGCAATCTGTCGGCGAGCGTCCGGGCCGGTCCGCCGCCCAGACACTGCCAGGTTACATCAACAAGAGACAAGCTGCAGAAGTCAAAATCTCCATGACGGCTTAATCCGCAGTATCTAGAGCTATAACCCAGTCACATGCTACACATCTGCCTCAACGCCTGGTGTCGTGTCAAGCCTCTCCCCTCGCACCAGCATCGCCATCGACACCCCCTCCCGCACCTTGAACGTCGCCGCGTTGCACGCCATCAATATCGCCCCAATCGCATACGAATGCACCGTCAGGGACACAAACGCGCCCCCGTCCGTCGCGAAGACGTCCTCCAGCGCCGCCTGCTTGCGCGCCACGTGCTCCGCGTCCGTCTCCCAGCGGCCCATGCCGCGGAACGGGTCCTCCTCCGGCAGGTCGTCGGCGGCCTCGACGGCGTACCCGGGCCAGTTCTCGCGGATCCAGGTGCGCGTCCGCCGGTTGTCGCACGTGTGCATGGTGTATCGCTCGCGCAGCTTCTCCTTGACCATGGGCCGGAAGGGCTGGCCGTGGCGCGCCATGAGCGGCGCAAAGACGTAGTCGGTCGTCTGGAGGGTCCTGGCGAGGGGGCTGGTGTAGATGGTCTGCGGTAATGGGACGCCGTGGCCGTCGATGGCGTCGACCCAGAACTTGCCGAGGTCTTGGACCTGCTGGATGCCCGTGTCGTTGAGGAAGGCGTCGAACCACGTCTCGTGCTCGTCGCCGTCGACCAGCGACCAGTGGTTCTGCCTGGAGTCAGTCCTCCACGCGCAACATGGACAATCTCAACCGGTTCAGCTCACATCCCACGCCTCGGTGCCAACCTCGGCGTGCTTCTTGTTGTGGTAGCCGTAGCCGTGTCGGGTGAGGTACAGCACCTTGTACGACACCTTGTCCGGGGCCTCGCGGTTGAGGGCCCTTACATGCTCGGCGAACCTTTGCCAGTCCGTAGTCGCGCCCGCGTTTTGGCCATCGCTTGGGTATTCCCGCGGCAGGAGAGCCAGCTGAGGCTGTGTCGTGAGCTTTTCATTGGGACACTGCGCGGCCACGGCAACGAGGTCCGCAAAGTAGCCCGGCTCGGCCTGGAACTTCCAGCGCTGCGCGGACATGGCGGCGGGGAGAGCTGCCGTCACGGGCGCCGAGCGGGCAACGATGCGAGTCTCCAGAGCCAGCGGCGAGATGTTGGATGCAAGTCGAGGGTGAGAAGTCTTGGAGTCAGGACCCGGGACTCGGAAGCAGAGATCTGCCCCGCAGTGACCTCGGGCACGGGTTTGGCTGACTCGCAGCGCCTTTTACTAGGGCCACTATGTTCTTCAGCAGTGTTATTCTAAATAGGTTAGGTATACTTCGTAACTAGTGACATGTCTCGAAAAGCCGAGTCCAGCTTGGTTGCTGCTTGCGCTGCCACGTTTCACGGCTCGTCGCATCACCGTCGCCAATGACGCCATCGCAGCTGACCATCCTCCACCTCAACGGGCACTAGACTTCGATGCAGCCAGCACCAATAGTAGTAGCACTCAATCTGTTTCCGTAATCCGTACAGCTGCCTCACTCACCTCAACCGTTCAAGCCGTACTTGGCCAAGTTGCATACCCTGCGCTGCGCCGGTACTGGTCGGCAGCAGGACGTCGTTTGGACAACGCTCAGGCCGCGGGGCGTCTCCTGCAGGGCGCACGCGACGTGCCGACACGTCTCCGATGGCCCATCGAGGTCGGCAGGTCAGCATTTGAACTCGACAACCACCAACGGCCGACTACGCGCAACGCCATGAAATCAAAACCTTGTCGAAACAACAGTTGATTGAGGACACCTGCGCCTACAGCTGCAAGTCGTTGGAGCCTTGGGATGAACTGGGGTCCGTTGGCTCAAGGCTCACCCAGTTCGACCTCGAGCCTCAACACATTCATCTCCGTCGCACCCGACGACATCACCAGCCATGCGCCCATGGTCTCGCCTCTCCCGCCTTCCCCTCATATCCTCCCAACTCCCCTCCCTTCGCCTCGCTTCCGCATCAGCATCATACACCATGTCCTCGCACCAACAGCAGCAACCACCCTGGCTCGAGAGCCTCCTCGACGACGACTCCCCTCCGCCCAAGCTCTTCGCCTGGACACCCGCCAACCTCTCCCCAGACACCACAGCCACTCGTCAGCAGCAGCAGCAGCAGCAGCAGCAGCAGCAGCACCGCAAGGATGACCTCCCCCGCCGCATCTTCATCCTCGGCGTCGGCAACATCGGCCGCCTCTACGCCAGCCACCTCGCCCGCCACCCAAACCCCCCGCCCATCACCCTCGTCGTCCACCGAGAGTCCCTGCTGCATCAATGGGCCGCCGGCGACGGCATCGAGATGACGCGCGAGGGGGCTCTCACCAAGAACAAGGCCGCCTTTGACGTCGAGTTCTGGACCGAGCGTGCCCCCGAGCGCGGCCCTGTGAGAGAGGTCGCCGACGGCGGCGCGCTGCGTAACCTGCTCGTCGCGACCAAGGCGTCCGCCGCGATGCCCGAGGCGGACCGTCTGCGCGGCTACCTCGATGCCCGCAGCGCCGTCGCCTTTGCCCAGAACGGCATGTCCAAGCTGTGGCCGCCGCACGGCGCGAGCTACGTCGCCCACCGGTACCCCGGCGCCAACGCCCCGAGCTTCCTCGCCTGCATCACCGGCCACGGCGTCTTCTCGCTCGGGCCCTTCCGCAGCGTCCACGCCGCCCTGGCCGACGCCTCCATCGGCCCTGTTCTTCTTTCTGGTGGCGGCGGGCAAGGGCCGTCTGCGAGCGTCGAGTACCTCATGCGGCAGGTCGCCACCGCGCCGCTGCTCGCCTCGCGCGCCGTCTCCTCGCGCGAGCTGTGGCTGCTGCAGCTCGAGAAGCTCGTCGTCAACACGTCCATCAACCCCCTCACCGCCATCCTGCGCTGCAAGAACGGCGGGCTCTTCGACGGCGGGGAGGACGGCCCCGTCGCCCGCGTCATGGACCGCATGCTCGGCGAGACGAGCGCCGTGCTGCAAGCCCTCGTCGGCCACGAGAGCAGCGCCCAGATCCTCCTCGCCGGCGAAGACGCAAGCAGCGCGGACCTCGACGCCGCGCGGGCGCAGCTCCGGGACCGCTTCTCGCAGCCCCGGCTCCGCAGCATGCTGCACGCCTTCGGGCCCCGCGTCGGGGCAAACACCAGCTCCATGCTGCAAGACGTGCAGGCCGGTAGGCAGACCGAGGTCCGGGACTTTAACGGGTGGCTGGTCGACACGGCGGCGTTTCTCGATCAGGGGCTGGACGTGTCGACGCACCAAGCCCTGGTAGACATGGTTGAGAGCGGCACGGTTTTGAATAAAGAGGAGCTCGGCGAGCGTCTCCTTGCCTGAGAATTGCGTGTCATCATGTATACGGATATATGTCATGTGCACCAGGCTCGCTTGTGGCCAGTTTCCCTTCAGAAGCCAATGTTTTGCTGCATTGTGTAGAAATAATACCCCCGCCAACAATCAAAAGGAGTAAACAGAACGCCAAGGATACAGGGGATAGACGGTAAACAGTAATCCATTTCATGGCAAAGTAGAAATTATAAAGGGTATCTTTTTCTCCTGCAAGCAGACGTCCGCCCTCGTAAACCATGTATCCAGATTCCACAGCGCACTTTTCGCTCGCATATACGGCCTTGTCCCAACCTCGTCCAAAGGGGTCGAACTCGCAGGGTTTCGTCGACGGCTCTCTCGACGCCTCGAGCGCGCTTCGAATCGCCGAGTGACGCTTCCATTCCGTCGACCGCCTTGGGCTCGCTCTCGTTGCGTCAAACAGAACGGAGCTATGGCGGGCACCCCGGACAGGCTCGCGGCTCTGATTCTTTCTCGTGTACCGCGGCTGTCGAACATCGTTAATCCTCCGTATCCGTGCTACCACGGCCGCTGCGTATGTGGCAGTTCCATAGACTCCGGCAGCGACGCCGCCTTCGGAGACAGGGACTGCCACAGCTGCTCCGGCTCCTCGCCCGCCATCTGCCCGGCCCGCTCTCTGCACGCTGCCGGCGTGAAGCCGGAGCCGACCTTGTGTGATACTATTCGCCACTTTTCGTTTTCGTAGTCTTGCAGCGCCTTGCGGAGTTTCTGGTCCTGTGGCCGATGCTGTTAGTTTCGAAATTCAGACGATCCAACTCCTCAGCGAGCGAGGGAGTGGACAGGTGTTTCGACGATGGATCGTCAGAAGCACCTTTTGAAATAGGGGGCCGTCGACGTACCATCTCCTCAGTCCACAGCGTCGTCTTCGCCTTCAGCTTGGTGCAGTACCGGACCTGCAGCGTCCCCGAGGACCGCCCCGGGAAGAAGTCGGCGATTTGCTTCCACGTCAGGTTCTTCTGCTCCTTGAGCTCGATGAGGAGCTGGTCGTCCTCGGCCGTGAACTTGAGCTTCGGCCCCCGCGGTCGCGCCGCCGGGGGCGGCATCCCGGCCTGCCCGACCACGCTTGGCGCCCCTCCGGCGTCCTCCCGGCGCATCGTCTTCGAGGGCGGGCCCAATTCCGGAAGGTGGTGGTGATGGTGGTGCATCTGCGCCGCCTGGGCCTGGTCGGGGCCGCCCGCCGCCGCTGCTGCCGCCGCCGCCGCCTGGCCATACGCGGCTCCTATCGAGCCGCCCTGCACATTGTCCAGGCCGGACTGGTCCACGACGGGAACCCCGGCGACGGAAAGGTCAAACTCGTTGGGCCGCGACCTCTTGGGGGTCGGTCCGGTGTACGAGGCGTAGGGGGGTTGGGTAGGGGACGACAGGGCTCCGTACAGCGGCGCCGACACCGAGCCTGCCGCGCCGAACTGGACGTGCCCGAGGCGGTGGTTGTGCATGTGGGCGGGATCCATCGGAACCTGCGCCGCGTGTTGTTCGGGCTGCTTCTGGCCGATGCCTACCGGACGGCTGGGGAGATGGCCATGAGCTGGGCCGGGCGGCGTGCTGGAACCGGCAGAGGAAACTCCGGGGTGGTGGTGGATAGAGGCTCTGTGCTGTTGCTGTTGCTGTTGCTGCTGCTGCTGCTGCTGCTGCTGCTGCTGTTGTTGTTGTTGCTGTTGCTGTTGCTGTTGCTGTTGCTGTTGCTGTTGCTGCTGCTGCTGCTGTTGCTGTTGCTGCTGTTGTGGGTGATAGGGGTTTTGGTGATGGTGTTGATAGGAGGTGTGGTGATGATGGGCCGGTGAGGAGTAGGCCTGCTGGAGCTGGCTCAGTCCGCTCGCATGCGAACCTTGACCAGAGTAGTCCACATTGTAACCTCCGACTCGATAGTTGTCCGCCAGTGTGACTCCGGCCCATGGGTTCCGCCAGAGCGGACGGCTCTGGACGGCTTCCAGCCTGTGAGAGAGGTTGTTCGGGTCAGGCGACGTCCTCCCGGGCTCCGTCACCGGGGGACACGGGTTGTGCTGCGTCGAAGACGTCGTCAAGGGGCGGGCGCTGGGCAGAAAACTCGGCCGTCGAATAGTGACGTGCTCTCGTTTGCCGTCCGACAGGGGCGGGTTTGAGGGCGATGATCTGCCTGGGATGCAGGTCACGCCTCGCGTACCGAAGTGCTTGTGCCTCTCTGCCGGGTCAACAAACGCAGCAATGGCCAAGCCAAGCACAGTGCCTTGCTCGCTGCCGGACGATACGTTAGCGCCCTTGACGAGGCTTGTGTTGGCAGCCTGCAGTGTCCAGTAGGAAGGGCTGGTACGGGCGAGTTTTGTGTGGCGACGACCAGGGTACGGGCATCCGCGGCTGGGCGAATAGGACGGGGAGGGAGGGATGTGTTGAGCCTCCGACTGCCGGCCGAGAAGCCTCGGTGAAGGTCTGGCGCCCGTCAAGGCTATTCTGTTGTTCTGGCAGAGTCGTAGTGCCCTCGATGGAAGACGTCCAAGGCCTATACTAGCTCGAGGACCCGAGTCGATGCTTATCAGCCCGACGTGCCCGGCCGACAACGACGGCTTTGTTGAGAGGCCAAGGAACCTCGCGAGGAAAGAGACCGAGGGTCGAGGAGAAGACAGCAAGCAAAGCACGCCGGTGTGGATCTCGAAAGTGAACTACTTGTGGCCGAGTTGAGAGCTATATGAAGCTGCTATATGGGAAGCGTCGCTCGTTCCCGGAAATGGACCCCGGCGGCTGCCTACCAGCTTTGGCTGGCGCCGATCGGGAAATAATTTGACGAGTTCATGCCAGAGTCGTAGTAATGACAGCATACGTGGACACTAGAATCGGGCTCGGGTTGCCCTGGTCCCCATTTTACGAGTTGAAGCCATGATGCCACTTCCTCGACGTGGCCCTGGTGTCCACTTGTTCCGTTAATGTTCTGGAGAGTGGCACGGTTCACCACGCACAAGGGATTCGAATACTAGCGAAGGGGCCAGGCGAAGGGACGACGGGCGAGAGCAAGGCTCAGCCCCGTACGCCGGCAAGGATAACGAAGCTAGGACGGCCTGCTCTTCGCAACGTGGCCGGGGGCGGACGCGGCAGGGCAGCCAGGCCTATCTGCCGCAGGCCAGGCCCAAGACCCAGAACCTCGAGGCCAGCGATGCCGCCTCCCCCCTCCTCCACCTCTTCCTCCTCCACCTGCTGCTGATGGGACCGGAAACAAGGTCCAGGGACACACGTTCTGATGCGAGTCTGTGGAGACGTGCTTGTCGACAGGGGCCCGGGAGAGGAGGGTGAACCGTGAGAGGGGTGTATAATGCGTGCAGGGTGGGCTATACAAGGAGCGGCCGAGGGTGCTTCTCGAGGCGATGGCGGCGGGCGCACAGCGCAACAGAGGGCAAATCCCGAGGGCGTGGAGAAACGTGATTCATGGTACATGTGCTCTGAGAGATTGCCGAAGAGCTTGGGGGGGGGCCAAACCGTACCAGAGCAGGGGAGGCAAACCAAGCAGCTGGCTCGAGGTGGTGGCACAAGTGACGGCGGTGGTGGTGGGAGAAGCAAGGACTCGGGAGCAGCGTCATGGTGTGCATGGCGATGGATCGGCTGCGGCCCGGGTCATCTTGGCCCAACCATGGGGGTCCCGGGGCGCCGACCAAGCAGCCACGGGCGGCCCGGGTTGCTTGGAGGACGAGGGGGCGTTGGCGAGGAGGCGTTGGCGAGGAGGCGTTGACGAGAGCGGCATCGTTGGAGGGACGAGACGAGACGACATGAGATGAGACGAGGGGAGTCAAGGGGAGTCGCGGCGAAACTCGGCCAACCAACCGCGCCACATGAGAGGGGGAGAGGTGTGTTGACGGACAGACAGAAAGAGACAGAGAGAGAAGGACAGCCATGCACTGCTGACCATGGGCCCTGGAAGCATTGGGCCGTGCAGCGTCGAGTCGAGAGCCATCTCGCTCGGTGTCGGTCGACTTTAGCTTCAGACAGACAGACTGACTGACTGACAACGTCCCCTCGGAGCCTCAGCCGAACTAGACGCGACGGCCGAGCGTCACGATTCGTGCCTGACACCCTGCAAGACGGCAAGGTATCCGTACCTACGTAACCACTGTACGAGTATGTAGTCCACTTCGTCTGATGGGCAGGGCTGGCTGGCGGTCCCTTGCGGCGGTCGTCTGCTGTGGGGTCCACGTCAGGCAAGCTTGCAGGGAAGACGCCGCGAGAGACAGCGAGGGGGAGGGAAAAAAGCGAGAGACAGAATCTGAGACAGACCATGGATGATGACAGGCGGTGGTTCCCCAAGTTCCCCCCCCACCGACCGCAGAGCCGCGCTCGCTGGCGCATTGTCAACTCTGCACGGGACCGCATCATCATCGCCCGCATCATCATCGCCCGCATTCAACACCAGCCGCTCATCTCGAGCGCATCAGCGAGATTGCACAAGCTCATGCGGCCGATGCGAGTGGCCAAGCCGGCGGCTGAGCGGCGAGGCGCGCGCGGCGGCCTGCCTGCCCGTTTCTGACGCACCGGGCGTTGCATAAAGGAGCCCGCGCGGGTTGCAAATTGAAGCTGTGCGCGCGTTGGGGGGCCCCCAGTAATTGAACGGGCGGCCATGGATGCCATGGATCGCCTTGTCGGGTCCATGGGGGCGTGGCGTGGCATGGGATGGCAGGATGGCAGCACTCGGCGGCGTGCGAATAAATCGTCGGCAAAGGCGTGCGTCGTCCAGGGTACGTCGTCCAGGGTGCGTCGTCACGATCTCTGCTCCAGGCCGTGGACTCCGTCATCAGGTTTGCCCTAGATGCCCCCGGGCCGACGAGCATGTGCTCTACTTGTACGTGCGTCGTCGGGCCCATTTCCAGCAGATAAGCGCGCGTGCGCCCAGCCCGTATTCAAGCACGTAGAAGGATCGCAGTACGTACTCGTACAGTAATAAGGCGTAGTGAGGCGGAGACAGCTCGACTTACAAGGACTGGACCGCGATGCATGCCGCCCGTCCAAACATCATCGTCCCTCCTCCGTACCTAGCCTTGGCCAGCCCACTCCCACCGCCACCCACCGCGGGCACCACGGCACCACCCCGACGGGCGGGTGTGATGTGATTCCCAGGTTCATCCTCACGACGTTGCAAGGACCAAGCAGAGACAGACAAGAAAAAATTCCCGACATCCCCGGCCGATCGGATGAGCCGTCGGTGCTTGTACATTACGGCGCCAGTGACTCGTCATCCAAGCCGCCCGTACGGAGTAAGAGTCGTCGAGCATGCGGATCCGATGCGGAGAATGCCGGTTTCCGGCTCGCAAACTCAATTGCCATGATCCCCGTCCCTATATGCCCTATATGCCCTGTATGCCCTGTACATATGCCCTACATATCTGCCCTGTTAGTAAGGCGCATATAATACAGCACACGTAATACAAGTGATGAGGCGAGTATGGTGCACAAAGAGAATTATAATTCCTTCATGCCCCCAGTGCCAACGTCCAACAGTCCAACCTAGGTATCCAATGCGTGCTCCCCCACTGCCTCGGTACCAAGCTCAGCGCGCATCCTCCGACACGTCCTGATACACCACCAACTGCAATTTGCTTCCCCTGAGCCCTTCTCCTCTCCTCGCCAATGTCCCTCGCTTTGCCGCAGCCGCGGCTGGTTGGTCAAGGCCTCTCCCGCGGCTGCAATCTATCGTCAACCAAGCAATCAGACGAACTGCTTACCCACACTCATAGCCAGATGATCCTATGCGCGCTTGGTCTGGTCTGCCTACCCAAGGTACCTTTCTCTGCCTTAGCTCCTTCATACCCAGGCAACTCGACCAAGGTACGACTCTGCAACCCCCAACGTCTCCATCCTCCAGAGCCCAGCAGCGCACGTGCTGGCCTGAACGGATCAACGTCTCTTCGTCTCTCCCGCTCGGAACGGTCGCTCAGTGGCCCCAGGACTGTTGGCTTCCTCCCGCCACCCCCCTGTGGCCCTGCCCTGCCGCGCATAAACGCATGAACAGGGTCAAATTATCCCCCCCGATTCCACGTCTCCAGCCGCCTCCTTCACTTCCCTCGCTTCCCTCACTTCAGCCCACCAAGGCAGGCAGTCAAGCAATCCATCAATCTGCCTTCCGGCCCAGTGTCCCGATACAGCTTGCGCCCCGCCGCTAAGGCACACGGCGCGGTTCCGCGCCCTCGGTGAGGCCGCCTCAACGGCTGCGTGTCTCTATAGTCTCCCTTGGCAGTATTCGTAGAGTAGTATCCGTACGCGGTACATACGCACGTATTAGGGCCCCTCTGGGGCAAATCGACAACGAGCCCGGTTCTCGCTGCCCCGAGGGCCACTGCTGTCTGCATGAACCACCCCGCGATCTTCACCCATCTGTACCAAACAACTGCACTACCGTATTATACGAGCGTCATATCAAAGCCCTACCTCGCCACGGACCAGGCCACGCGCTGTGCACGGCACGCCTCGACGGTGAGCTCGTTCTTCAACGCCACAAAAGTCTCATTCTGGGATTCTCCCCTAGGTAGTTTACACAATTCAAGTACAAGGACCCATTACACCTGGAACTCAGCTTCAACGCCGCCGCCCTCCCTCATCATCCCCGACTCTGCATTGAGCTGGATGCTTGCAAATTTCCTCAGATCTGCGTCGGGATCAAGCCGACACCACGCCGCTCGCAGGCCCTTTCCACGCCGGCCGTTTTTTTTTAACCTCGGCAAGCCCCTTTCCTCATCTTCAATCATTAGCCTCGTTGCTCTCACCCAAGCCAGCTGCCTTCCCTCTCCTCCCCCCTCCCCGCCTCCTTTCTTCACAGATTCGCAGAGCAACTCACAGTTACTCAAAGTTGTCCGATCGATCCACCCAAATGTCCTCCAGCTCCGCAAAGCTGTGGAAATGCACGGGTCGGTGGTGGTCGTTGTAGAACGGCAGCGGCGTGTCGAGCTTGACGTGGACCGGCTTCTTCTCCATGCCCGCAAACGCGCTTCCCATGAAGCTGTAGTTCCACTTGCCATCGTCTGGCACCAGGAAGAAGCCCTTGAACCTCGGGCTGAGCAGCAGCTTGCGCTTCTCTCCCATCGTCGCCACAAACCCTTGGGGCTCATCGCTTTGCGTGTCCTTGTTCTCCGCTCCCCACTTGTACCCTTGAGGTGTGAGACTCCACGCCGACAAAGAGACGCTACCAGGCATAAACGACACCGACACCGTCGCCGTGTTGGTCTTGTCCCACTCTGGGTGGGCATCCAGCAACCTCGCATGCTCCGTCACATCGGCAGGGGTCATGTACGGCCGTTCGTTGCCCGAGATTGTGTGAATAACTCCCAACGGCTCCATGCCCTCCAGGAACTCGCTCTGCGGCAGCTGCTGCGGCAGCTGCACATTGCGCAGACCACCGATCTGGGGGATCATGACGATGCACTTGATCTCCTTGACCTGGTCATTGTCCGCCGGCGAGGAGCCGTAAAGATAGCCCGCAATCTGGACCCTCAGGTCCGCGATGGTGATGAACCTCTTGATGATGTTGTTGGGCATGACGTACGTCACGTCGTCCGCGTCATTATCGACAGACGAGATGTAGATGTTCTTTGTCCTGGTTCGCAGGTTCGATGTCGCGAGGGCTCTCGTGCGCCATTCAGTCTTGGACGCAAATGTCTGCTGCTCGAACTGCGATGTCGTCGTGACAATTATGTCCTCGCCGTGCACGTTCTGCGTCTTCGTCGTCACAGCAGTCAGTTGCTGCTGCTCCTGCTGCTGCTTCTCGATCTCGGCAGCCTGCTGTCGCTGCATGGATGGCGCAGAGATCTCCATGCCGAGGATGATGTCGCGAACTTCGCTGCTCGTCAAACTCGACACGTTGACGCTGTTCTTCTTGCCGTAATCGTTCAGGATGAGATCACGAAGCTGCGTCTCAACCTTGATCCAGTCTTCGTCCGACAGTGACGGCCAGATGTGATGATCCAGAGTGATTACCGTCTTGTCGGGTCGCAGGATCAGCTTCGTCTTGTCGGGATTGACGTGCAAGGCACGCAGGATGAGAATCAGACGAGAAAAGGCCGTGTACGAGGAGACGCTCTTGAGCCACTCGTCGTACAGGTTGAACAGCACCATCTGGGGCTCAGTCGCGCGCAAGATCATGTCTCCCAGCTTCTCAACTTTCATCGCGGCCTGGAAGGGAAGCTGCAGCTCTGACGCCCGGATGGAGATGTTGGGGAAGTCGACGAGCTGGACTTCGAGAGGATCCAGCAAACCCTTTCGCGTAACAATCAGCTGCTTGGGCTGCTCCTCCACGGGCAGTGACCGAATCAAGGCCGCCACTTCTTCGGCCGTCTTCCACTTTGCGAGCTGTCCGAGACGCTTCTGCCCAGCCCAGACACTCGTGTGGATGATCTTCAGGAACAGCTGTCCTGTTCGTGGGTTGAAGATGAAGATGGCACCATTGATGGGCTTGGTGGTCAAGTTGCCCTCAAACGTCTTGTGAATGGTGACGCGGTAGACGTTTGTGTCATCAATGAAGAGCTGAGTTTGGTTGCTAAACAGCTCCGCGTAGTTTTGCGAGTTGAGGAACTCCTGGTTGCTCTCGGATGCGTACAGCTGCAGGCCCTTGCGAATACGCTCACGAAGAACGTACAGCGCGGGGTTCGCCTTCATGATCTTGGCCATGGCTTGCTGGATCAGAACCTTCAGTCCGGGAAAGTACATGCCAAACGCAGCGTACAGGTTGTACGCAAGGTCGATACCAATCATGAGACCAGTAGCGGATGGGTAGATGCTGGCGCTGTCAGTCGTGTAGTCCAGGTATTTGGCGCGAGTATAACGTTCGATGTCGTGAGAGTCGTAGTCACCATATCGGAGCTGCACGTCGATCCAGAACTTGTTGGTCGTCGTAGGCTCAATCACATCCTTGGTGTCGTGCAGCTGCGATGGGCGCGTGACATTCCACTTGTGACTGGCGAAAAGCAGGATATCAGCGCAGGAGCTGTTCATCTTGTACGACTTTCGCGGATGGATGGTTTCCTTCTGGACAGTCTCGATGCCGAGAGACTCCAGTTCCTGATCAAACACCTGGCAAAGATCCATGACCACGGACTCGTGGATCTTTTGCCACAAGTGGGCTCGGAAGATCTGAATGAGGGAAATCTTCAGGGTGGGGATCTTGCCGTGCAAGAAGATGCCAGTGAGATCCAGCTGCACCTGGAAACCAACGTACACGTTGGCTCGGTTGATGGTCGGCGACCACCAGAGGGTGAAGCGACGGTTAGGGATCTGGTTGAGACCGGATCGCTGGGCGTTGGTCAACTTCTTGAACTTCATCGACTCTTCGAATCCGGAAGCCTTCTCCCAGAAGAGACCCTCCCAAGACGGGAATCCAGTGGCCTTGAAGAGAGTGTGCTCCAGAATGGTCTCTACACCACCGAGTGCCTGGATGACATCGGTTCGGTAGGCGTTCAAGTTCCACAGCTTGCCATCGTGTCGCTGGCTGGTCCACCAGAACGGATTGCTCTTCATGAGCTGGTAGATCTTGAACTCTGCCCGAGCCCGGAAGCCCTTGTCGAAGCTCAGTGTGCTTCGGTCCTTCTGGAACAGGGTATTGATTCTCGGCAATCCGCGGTCCCAGCTGTCCTCGAGATCCTCCAGGGTCAGACGACGGTTCTGCTGATTCGCCTCCTGGCGCTTCTGGGAGTACTCTGTCCACACTCGTTGGGAGTCAATGAACTCGGCTTCCCACGGGATGATGTACCGGAAAATGTTGGGGATCAGAGTCTCCTCGTCATGCGTCATGCCCGCTCGGTAGTGCGTGACCCCGGTGTCGGTCTGCTTGGACCAGCGCTTGTCACTCGCGGGAATCAAGATGTGAGAGCCAGAAATCATGCCCAGGCCACCCAGTTCCTTGGGAGTGTAAAAGACCGCTGGGGGGAAACGAGAAGGCATCTTGGAGTTCAGTCCAATCTTGACTCTGGTCTGAATCTTGGTCTCGCACTTGACAATGGTGTCCAGCAGGTCGATTGTAGAAACCGCAGCTTCGCGATAGTATGTGAACAGCGCGATCAAGGCGGTATTCCACTTGTTGGCGATCTTGGTGAACGTGGTCGAGCCAGAAGACATGAGAATCTGCCGAATGCGGTTGTTGAACTTCTGAATGTCCTCCTCGGTGACTTGCAAGAAGGCGTAGGCGGTCCTCTCCTTTGTCGTGTTGTCCACCAGGGACCACACGCTGTCCTTGACCGGAAACTCTTCGTTCTTATTCCTGATCTTAGGGAGAATCCGAACTTCGAAGCCGCACATCGAAAACAGCAAGTTGGGGTTGTCGCGGCTGTAGACGCTGACGAAACTGTCATCCCACTCTATGGTGGTGACAGACCGCGGCAGGCGGTTCTTCAGGTCCCAGAAGACGGCGCGGCCCAGGTTCACGTCATGTCGCATCAAGCGCATGCGGGAATCCCTCGGCCAGCACTTCTTGCTCTTGTACCCAATGACGTTCTCAAAGTTGGGATCGGGCTGCTCCGTGAGGAAGCGCTGAATGAGATCTCTAGACTCCTCAGCTGTGAATCGCAGGAAGACCCAGATCTTGTCGATGTAGCGGCTGTACAGTCGAATCGGGTGTCTGGTCTCCGTCTCCTGATCGCGGAATTGCAGGAAGTCGTTGGGGCCTTGCGGCGGGCCAGCGATCTCGCTTGCTCGCTGGGGACCCAGAAGCAGCAGATCCAGGACAAGGCCGTAGTACTGGAACACAAAGGCTGAGAATTGCAGACCTCGAATCATGCCATAGCTATTGACGTGGTTCATGTCCTTGTATGTCAACTGAACGTTATTCTTGGCGGTGATGTAATCGGCCAAGTTGTGGTCCATGATCAGTCTCAGGAGAGAATTCAGCAGAGTCAACTCCATCTTCTCATAGACCTTGGAGAGCTCCGTCTCGATCATGACGTTGCATTCGCCATTCTCCGACTCCCACACCTGGCTCAGGTTGTTGATGCCTTGAGCCCACTTGTACACCAACAACGGCGGGACCTCAGAGTCGGACGGCTTGATCCACGCGGGGAACAGGTGCCTCTGATCGGCTTGGTACCAGAGGTATTGGTCCAAGTACGCATCGCTAATCTTCTCGATCGGCTCGATGTCGTACACGGGATTGATGGTGCTGTAGTTGTCGTTCATGTCAATGTTGACTTCCTTGAACGCCCGCTGAGTGAGCAGGAACCGCTTGATCCGCTCCAGGGTGGTGCCTGGGCTGTCGTAGGCTTGCTCAATCAAGGCGAGCTCTTCACGCTGGCTCTGATTGAGGCGGCCCTTGACCGAGTACGCCTCTCTCAATCGCTCGAGAGCAAGAATCAATATCTTGGTGTCGTGCTTGTACGAGACGCTGGGGAACGGGATGGGTGAAAACTTCCGAGACTCCAGCCAGTGGACAGTAGTGGTGTAGATGGCCACGGCTTCTTCGGATGAGACATAAGGACCGTCCTTCATGTGATTGTGCTGTCTTTCCTGCTCTGCCTTGAGCCAAAGTCGAGTCAAGCGACCGACATTCTTCTTCGCGACAGTCTTGTCCACAGTCGCTCCACGTCGGATTCGCTCGCGGTTGTAGTGTGCTACAGAGATCCACCAGTCTGCCTTGGACTTGACGTATCGCAGAATGATATTCTCGATCGGGGCCGGCAAGCCTGGGACCTTCCACGGAATGTTGCTCTTCCAGCACCGCCAGGCCTCGGACAAGTGCTGAAGCACGGTGTTGACCTTGTTTTGCTTGATACCCTCTGGCATCATGTCCATGAGGTCGGCCATGACCGAGGCACGCAGCTCGAGGTCGAAATGAGATTCCACACGCTGCTTCGTCACAGTCTTTGCAACACCTTTGCTGTGTCGTCCCTCAAACTGACGCGAGAGCAGGTTTCCAAGCCATCGCTCGAGCAGAGGGATGATGCCTCGCATGAAGAACAGCCATACTCTCCACGCCGGAGCCCAGAAGCCGCAACCAGGGCCCTTGCCGACGGGACCCGCGTTGAATCGGTAGTAAATGAGATGCTTCAGGTCCTTGCAGGTTCGAATTTGGTGCATGAGCTTGTACTTGTATCGGTACATGCCCGTCAGCTGTCCGACGTGGTTGAAGGCGTAGAGAATGCCGTCGGCAAGCTGGAAGGCATCAATATTGCCCAGGCGGTATTGCACTTGAGCATCCACGATCAACTTTGTCAGCCTCAGGATTTCTCGCATCAAGTGGAAGGCGTTTCCGAATCTCGATTTCTTTCGCTCTTTGGTCGTGAGCGTCTTGACCGGCTTCAGGTTGAAGTTGTAGTCAAGGTGGAGGTATGTGAGGTTCTTTCGGTGGATCAGGAGGTTCAGCATGTTGAAGCCCTGGCGACAAACTTGGAGGCCTGCCTCCACCCAGTCGATGGTCGTCTGCTGGAAGAACTTTGTCTGCTTGAGTGACCTCAGCAGGTTCTGCTTGTTCTGAGCCTTGGGGGTCTTCTTGTGGAGCTCGTTGAGCACAAAGTTCTTGAGCAGCTTCTGGTACGAAACTCGGACCTTCACAGGCGGCCGGTCGGAAGGGGGGTGCTCGAGATACCACTGCTTCACCAGCGGCACATCCTGAGCACGAACCATGCGGCCGGAGCGTCGATTGAAGGGGTATGGCGCCCACCACAACTCGATGGCAGATGAGGTGTCCTCGTTTTCAAGCTTCTCCTCGTCGAGGAAGGGGTCGAGTTCGGCTGGCAAATCGAACGACTCGTCTTCGGGCTCCTCGTTGTTCCCCGATCCAAACAGCTCATCCTCGTGGGATACCTCGACATTCTTCGGCGCCACGGTTCGCGAGGAGATGGGGTTGATTCGCCTGTCGAAATGGAAAGTCGGCAGGTCCGGGTCGTCAGCTCGATTGAAAACAACCTGCGGATACGAGTGCCAGGAAAGATGAACGCTTCTGGGCAGCGAGTTGTACAGGTAAGGGTAGGCGACTCGGAATTCCGTGCGAACGGGGTTCCGGAAGATGATGCGGTCGATGGCGTTGAACTCGCCAAAGTCCTCGTCGTTGGGGTTGATGTCTTTGTAGAGGGGTTCGAATCGTGGCCCACCGGGGAGAGCTACATTCAGCGCCTTGGCCGTCAAGAAGCTCTTGAGATCGAACAGGTAGTGGTAGTTCTTATCTACAACGTCGGAGACGAGCGGCCGACTGAGGCGGAAGAGTGCGGCCATCTGAGGCAAGCTGAGGTTCCAAGCTTTGTAGCTCGGGCCGTTCACATGGGATGTGTCTAGGAGCGGGCGGTGGTCGTAGAACCACTCATAGACAGCTTCGTCTTCGTCTTCGTTCAGCTCCATCTGGATGGGCTCGAGGGGCTCGACGTCTTCGATGTTCTCGGACCACGACAGGGGCGGCTCTTCGTCATCGAACGGCGGGAAGCGCATGCGCTTGAACAATCGTCGATCGGCCTTTTCTTTTCGCATAAACGTCCACATCATCGCCCACTGCGCGAAGAAGACAGGCTCGATGACGCGTGGAACCTCGTTGACGAGGGTCAAACAGCCGTTGACGTGGTAAAGGACCTTGACCTCACGCGCCGACTCCCAGGGCATTGGCATGTTCTCCAGGAGCTTCATGACCGCGTGCGGCATGAACTTGAGCGCGCCCAGGTAACTCCGTTTGTCGTTGGTGTACTTTTTCTGGGAAACATCGCCGATGTCCTTGACGATCTTGCGCAAGTGCTCGGGCGGCATGTCAGCCTTTTGTGTCTGCACGAACCCGGCCTTGCGCTTCTCGCCAAATCGGTTGCGCTGCTCTCGAAGCCATTCTTTCTTCTTCTGGGCGAACTTTGCGATCTGGGGGTCGGAAGCGGCGTGGTAGCCAGGTGGCGGAGGTGCTGGCGGTGCGGGCATCGATGGAGGGGGCGGCATCGACGATGATGGAGGAGGTGGCGGAGGCGGGGGAGGTCCCC
Organism: Tolypocladium sp. Sup5 PDA-1; assembly: GCA_000750105.3. NCBI lineage: Eukaryota > Fungi > Ascomycota > Sordariomycetes > Hypocreales > Ophiocordycipitaceae > Tolypocladium > Tolypocladium sp. Sup5 PDA-1. The sequence continues at coordinate 59,389 of JPHH03000054.1, forward strand.
AGCCAGGGGGCGGCGGCGGAGGCATGCGTGACATGATGCTTCACGATGTCGTCGGTCGGGGACGCTTCATGCAGCTTGCCAGGTCGATGGCTACACGCCGTGGCGCGCGTGTCTCGACGCGCTTGAACTCTCGGCTTCTGTAACGGTGATCGAAGTCGCGTGGCAAATTTGGGTAGCGACACTTTACCGATGAAAGACTAGCCGATCTCGTGAGGACGCACGGCGACGACCAGAGCGGCGTTGATGGAGAAGACAAGGAGCGAGGCTGCCTGCGTTCGTGACGACAATTTTCTGATGAACTCGAGCGAAGGGATTAGCTTGGAGGCCCACATTTTAGCATCACGTGACTGCTCCCTGCTTCCCACCTCTGGCCGGGACCACATTCACAGTTCCAGGACATGATCGGAAATTGTACTAAAGCATAGAAATGTGACTTGAGTGTTTGTATGGGTTAATGGTTCTGCCCTAAAGCAGTAGTCGTTACATACATTGACTAACTGAAGAACGCCCATGGAGTTGCTGAGATGTCTTCCATCTTGGACCAAGTCGTGGTGTAAGCTGATGCCATGCCTAGGCAAACTGCGACAGAAAACCAACTTAAATTATATCTAGAACAAGGGCTTGGATATTGAAGCTTCGTAATTGCGTGATTTTTTGACGCATTTCAGAGCACATAATTCCAACGATATTCGTGATTCTCGGCGTCACGTTGAGGAATCCGTGCCTCAGGGTAGGCTGATGCAACTTCAGTGCACCAGCCAATAGCGCTCTAGACATTACGTTACATAATCAGCGGCTCGACTTCTCTCAACATGCATCGTCTCCAGCACCACCATCGCGACCGCAGCTTTCACCCCGTACCACCAAGAGAGACGCCAGCCACACATCCGTCAAAATGGCGCACCTCAGTACGTTCCCGTCCCGCTCAATTGACGCCCATTGCTAACCCGACTGCGCAGATGTCAAGCCGGACCCGGCGTACCTGAAGCTGCAGGGTTCGTGACAATCCCCCGAACTGCTCACCCCGACCCTCGACCCCCTCTAACGCACCGGACAGCGATGAACAAGACCCGCCACCATTATTTCCGATGGACGCCGCGGACGGCTAGAATCACCTTCATGTACGTGGTCGTGGTCCCCGCGATCTTCGGGTACGTCGCGTACAAGACAGACGTAAGTGCACATCATACGAGTACGACACGACGAGGAGCCGCGGAGCTGACCAGCCCAGGGCATGTGGGATCTGCGCGCGAAGCGAAAGGGCGACACCGTCTGGGAGCGATGAAAGATTGCGGTGGGAGTCGGCGTGTAAGCTCTGTACATATGGCGCATTCGGCACGGAATAGAGACTACGGTCAAATCCACTGGATGGTTGGGACGACGAGTTCCGTGACAGTGTCAAACCTCTCTCCTTGTCTGGGTATATTGCAACAACAGCCTTCTCACTCCATCTCGCGCGACGTTCTTCCAGCGATCTTCAAATCACCATCGGCCCCCTCCTCGAGGTCTGGGTGGCGGATGAGGTAAAGACTCCCCTCGTTTCCATTCTCCCATTGGAAATCCGCCTCCCATGCCATCCCTCCTTCCGCCGCCTCTCCCGCCACGAGCGCCGCCGCGGCCAAACCCGTTTTCCCGACCGATGAAGCCCCCGCGCTGTCCACGACCGTCTCGCATCCCCATGCCGGCATCCCTCCTCGCACTGGAAGCCGGCGCAACAGAGCCGTCCGAGAGCGTCGGGAGTATAGCGCAAGACACATAGTCGCCAACGACGAATCGCGCATCGCCCAACGTCCGGCCAATCTCTTGCTCCCCTCTTAGTGACCCGCCCGTCTCGCCGAACTCTGAGGGTTCCGCCCCGGGGCCGCCTTGTCCGATGACAATACTGCCCAAGTCCTTGACCGCGTAACGAGGCGCCGCGTTTTCGACAGCAGTGTTGCCGCGGAGGTCGGGGTAGACAAGCTGGAAGGCCAACCTGGTGCCAACTGCTGGATATGGGAGCGCCGAGGGCTTAGATGCTGCGAGCTCCATGGCCAGCTCACTCAGGGTACAGTTCGGCCATGTGTAGACGGAAATGTGAGGAGGGAGAGATGCAGTCGCAAATTCATCGGGCCTGTTCAAGTCCTGTAAGTACGAGGCCGAGAGGCTTCGCGAGCGTTCTCGCGGAGGTGGGAGAGCTACCGGTGGAGGACGCCGGTTCGGTAGAAGAGATGTACGAGGAACGGCGCCGCGGGTTGGTGGTCGCTGTCTCCCGATATGGAGGACATGATGCCTCTTTGAGCAGAGTAGTGTGAGGAGCGCACTTTCAAGCTTCCTTTCCAATCTGCTACCCGCGTGTTCACCCCATCGAAGATGTTGCGACAGCGAGCTTCGGCTTGGAGCAGTGGTGGGGAATGCAGCTCTCCACGGAAATGTTTACCCGGCAAATATCCGCAATCGATAAAGATGCCGCTAAACTTATGACGGCCGCCTTTGCTTTACAATAAGTTACATACTCGACAAGCTCTTTTCAACAGCCATTCCAATTTGCGAGGCTACGACCGCAGAGGACCCTGGTTCTATACCTACACGACATACTGCCGAGATTTTACGTCAACTGCGCCAGGGACACCCCCACAACGCCACCATGGACTTTGCGGCCCTGATGAACAAGGAGCTGGCCAAGTCCAAGAAGCCCGCCGAAGCAGAAAAGAAGTACCTGAAGCGCTCCGAAGTCGAAGCCGAGCGCAAGGCTGCCTACATTGCCGAGCAAAAAGCCCTCGACGCTGAACGCGAAGCAAAAGCCGCCGCGAAGCGCAAGCGCGAGGAGGACGCCGCCGCCGAGACCGCCGCGCGCGAGGATAAGCGCCGCAAGCTGGCCGAGGAGTCGCGGCGGCGGCGCGAAGAGCAGGAGCTGGAGGAGGCGAGGGCGCGCAGGAAGCGCCTGGGGCTGCCGGAGCTGGTGAAGGCGACGAGCGAGGACGTCGAGGACGGCGTCGGGGCGGGCGGGGAGGACATGCCCGACGAGGAGCTGACCGACGAGCTGCGGGTGCTGGGCCAGCCCGTGAGGCTGTTTGGCGAGTCGCACACTGTGCGCTTGCGGCGGTACAGGAAGTTGACGACGGTGGTGACAACGGGGCCGATACCGACGACGCTCGCGCTGGTGGAAGGAAAGGACATGAGGGTGGATGGGACGGTGCCCAGGGATAAGGAGGGGCGGAAGTGGCTGTTTAGGCAGCTGGCGAGCTACTTTACCATGGTCCTGACGGCATACGAGCGGGCAATGGAGGAGGAGAAGCAGGAGACTACCGCAAGCAAGACGGCGTACAACGCCATGGTCCAGACGAGGGAGAACATGAAGCCGGTACGTGTGATCCCACCGCTACTCACTTGACCAGCAAGGCTAACCCCAAACCACCAGCTCTTCCGCAAGTTCGAAGCCGGCGACCTCGATGACTCCCTCATCACGCCCATCGTCGAGATCGTCAAGGCCCTCCAGGAGCGCCGCTACGTCGACGCCAACAACGGCTACCTCCGCCTCAGCATCGGCAAGGCCGCCTGGCCCATCGGCGTCACCATGGTCGGCATCCACGAGCGCAGCGCGCGCGAGAAGCTGCACGACGGCGAAAAGGGCCATGTCATGGGCGACGAGGTGACGCGCAAGTTCCTCCAGAGCATCAAGCGCTGTCTCACGTTTGCCCAGGTGAGGTGGCCGCCCGAGGACCTGAGGCAGTTGATGGGCTGAGGACGAGGCGCAGGAGAGACACGACATTTCGAGCCGTGCATACCTAGGTATGGACGGGAGGCGAGAGGCTACACCACATGTCGTTGCATGTAGGTAGGGAGAGGCCGGGCGGCGGAGGAGAGGAGGTGGTCAAACATCACCGCGACCAAGTACGATGCGCGCGCCGTACTCACGATGAGCGGCATGATACCCCGAATTGGACAATTGTTTTGTTGCAGGTGAAGCGTCGTCATCCGCGGCTCGTGTCCAATGGGCGGGCACAAACCGGGAACAGCACCAGAGACGTTCGGATTCAGGTTTTGGCCCCCGATGGGAAATGGGGAGAGTACGGAGTAAACAGAAAGCGGAAGGCCCCTCTACCTATTGATGCGCCACCGCCAAAATGTAACACACTTTGATGCCGTGATAACCGTTCCCCTGAACGCCGGACTGGTGGTGCCGATGAGCTGCGGCTGTCGCTTCTGCGCCCGCCAATGAGCGCATTCCTCCACCAAGGGACTCGTCACCAGGCCCGCTCCCCCTAGACGCTTAAATCATTGTTCAGGACTCCAGGCATGGCGCACTCGGTGATTTGATCCATCACACATATCGGGAAGTTTCAACTCCAACACAACCACGTCAGCGTCAGCCTTGGCTCTCGACGGGGCCACTACCCGCCTGCACGAGACTTCTATTCTCGTCGTACCACAACTCGTCCGTGCCCAGCCCAGCGACGTGGTCTGCGGCTTGCTTCTTAGCTCCAACGACTTCCAGGCCGGCGGCGACGAGGCTGATGCGCCGCAGCCGCTCCTTGGCATCCTGTTCGTACTTGCGCGCCACCTCGAGGGCCTCCCTTTGCATCTCGGCGCGCGGATCGGGACGAACTGCCACTAGTAGCTGCACCCCATCATGGTTAGTATTCTCCGCCGACTCAGATGCCATGCACAATGGGGACTCGTACCTTGTCCTTTCCGTCGATGCGGGCCTTCAACGACCCTTCGCGGATCATGTTGACGAGCTCCCGCTCAATGGACTGGCCTGGTTTGGCAAAGGCAGCCTCGAGGCTGCTGATGGTGACGCATGAGAAGGGCACAAAGTACTGGACGATGCACTTGCTTCGGATTTTGGAATAAATGGCCGGGACGTGCTTCTGGAGATAGATATCCAGCAAGTAGTCCGGGCGCGCCGACTCCAGTATCGACAAGCAGTTGGAGTATCGGCCGTTGATGAACAGGCTGATGGCTTTCCGGATGTGCGGTTCATGCTCTAGGAAGGCCCGGAAATCGTGATTCTCGAGGACTCGCTGCTGCAGATCTTGCCTATCCATGGTGGCGAGAGCCGTGAGACCACCGTAGACGGCAACATCGTTGGGGCTCGCGATATTGGCGTACTCGGCTGGCGGAACGTTGGCGTCGGCCTGCAGGAAACTTTGGGCTGCGTCCCCGTAATGGCCCATGCCGAGGAGCGAGATTCCAGACACAATCTTAGTGTACGCCTGCGTCGCCTTTTCCTCCTCGCTGTTCTGTACCCCGCCTATCTTACCGACGTTGTTCAATACCATGGTCCAGTCGCGGCGCTGCAAGGCCACGTCGGCGAGGTGCATGCTGCAGTCGATGATGTGCTTGGTCGTGCTCACGTCCTGGCGCATGCGAGCGTAGGCCTCGGATGCCTCTTGTAGCTTTCCTATGCTCTCCAGGTGCTTGCCTAGATCTTCATTGCCCATCTGTCGGTGAATCAGTCAACCGGATCGCATGAGTGTGTCGGACAGGTGGGGAAGAACGGGTGTATGAGAATGTGCTCTTACCCGAATGCTCTCTTTGATGAGGTTGTTCTTGTACCCCTTGAGCTCCGTCTCGAGACGTGCCGTCTCCAGCCTGTTTCCCACCTCGGTCTTCTCTATCCAGGTATCATCTCTGCGAGCTTCGGGCTCGTCCGGCGCGGCGATCCTGATGCAGTCCCATGACTCCCTGTACCGGGAAACATCCGGTCCTTTCTTTGACTCAATGACGGCCGCCTTGAGCGCATCGACACACAGGGGAACGCACGTCTTGCCGATGAAGATGAGGCGGTCGAATCGGGTCCGGCCTAGACTCGGGAGCAGACGCAGGGTCAGAAGCTGCAGAAAGCACACGCGGGGGCCAATAGGGTAACGTGCCGGTGTAGTTCTGGATATAGAGATCGAGGTCGAGCTTGGGCTGGTCTAGCAAGGATGGATATCAGTACGGGAACCGACTCGCTGGAGGCAAGGTAGCTGCAAGGCGGACACAGGGTGGGACAGCACGCACCTCTGACGACGATGCCGCCGTGGCTGGTCGCCTGGGCGAAGAACGCCAGCGCCGAGTCGGAAGCAGCCATGGGGACCCGAGGAGCCGACGCGATGGCGAGTGTCGATATGTCTCTGGATGGTGAAGAGGCTCAAGGCTGCGATGGAGCTCCAGCACGTGCGTTGGATTGGCGTTCGCGTTCAGCTCCTGGTCGGTCGAGCTTGCCTTTCGATGCGGGAGGAGGGGTGCTGCTAGCGGATTGGCGGGGTCAGTGGGTGGCCAGCAACAGTAAGGTGCCCCGAGCTTGTGCCCCGAGTTTTTAGCGGGGTGCTCCAGCTTTCCAGCGGCTCCTGGCCTCAACTTCCATCCAGGCAAGCCAAGCCACCAGACCTCCATTCTGGACCACCACGTCGGGCCTGGGAGACTCCGCGTTGGTGCAAGCTCCAAAAACGATGCCAGTGATCACAGTCCACTAGATTTCTGTCTACATGCAGGGAGCCCTGCCTCGGTGTGCCTTCTCGCACCATCCATGGATGCACGGACTACTCCGTACTTAGGTACTGCCAAGATGCGGTGCCGCAGTGAAGCTTCGGGCAGGGGAACCGTGCCTGAAGTACACGGACTAAGTTACATGGTGCATCCGTCCAGTCATCGCTGGCCCAAAGGAGGCCCAACGACGACGGCTTCACGAATGCTTACGGGTAGTTTCACACGGCCACTGATTCGCGGATGAAGTTTAATACTGCCGCCTGAGCACTGCCACCCGCCACGCTGCTGTACGACCTGAGCTCTCTCAGCGGATGCACCGCCTTCGTCCCGCCTATGCACGAAACGATCCTGGGTGGCATGGGGATTCCCGCAGTCTGGAACGGCACGCGTGGTGCCGTTGTGCGACCCGGCGAGGAGGGACATTGACAAATTCGGTGCAGGAAGTGTCGAAGCGACCAGGAAGCCGGAGATTTCGTACGGCATGGCGTCGAGCACTGGTTACACGGCGCCGTCGACCCGTTACCGTCCGCCGAGCTGCCTGCCTGTCTGTCTTCCCCGCGGTACATGACCTTTGAGTAGCCTCAAGGGTGATTCCCAACGAAATCACACTGCCACTTACATATGCATGAGACTGCATGGACCAGTATATCGTGATGTTGATGGATGGCTGGTGTTGCATGCAGTAGGAGGCCATCCCCAATTCGCCAGTCCATCGCCGACCGGCTCGAGCCATCAGCCAATCATTGCAGTTGTAATGAAAACGAAAAGCACACGGGGTCTGTTCTCTTGCCTCCGTGATGTCCGCAGCACAATGACAGGTTTTGCTGTCAACGGCAATCAACCAGGCATCACCCTACACGATCAGAGGCCCCCGCCAGGCACAGGGCTTCACGAACGGTTTAAACGGGCTGCAGATGGCGTCGACAGAGGCTTTCGGCGCCAGAAAGGGTCCCCAGGAGCGCCGCTGGGACAAAACGAGCCAGCGGATGAAAGACAAAAACTGAACGGCCCACCAGTCTATTTTGCGTTCTTCTTCCCGGCGCGATTGAGGCTGGGCTTGGCGCCCGCAATGGTGATGCAATGGCCCGTCAGCACGACGCACTGCGCACAAGCGGAAACGGCGTCATGCATCCATGCATTCAATCCTCCCACATTTCCATTGAAAGTATCCTTGTTGGCCTGTACGAGTACCCCGAGGTAGCGGGCGATGCTTGCAGCAATGGACGACGCGCCTGGGCTCAGGCGCCGACGCTGTCGTCCAACTGGCAGCGCCACTGTTGTTCGTGTCGTGAGGGGGCCGTCTTGACCGATGATGCGCGTCTAAAAGGGCAAATAGAGAGCAACCTTGCAAGCCTCACCGAGTCCACGCCTGAGGCTGCCCAGGTCCCTGGACGCCACGACGTTTGCTCGTCGATTCGCGACAGCGCTCACACGAGCAGCGCGTTTGCGCCTCTTGCTCCTCCGTCCTCACTGTACTCGTACGAGCAAACGTTCGTCTGGTGCTCCTCGAGTAAAAACAGGGCCGACAGAACCTGGAACTCACCCGCTGCACCCCCATCTGCCGTTAGCCCCGTCTCTATCACCGACAAGTCTGGACCCTCGTCTGGAATTCTCGTGAGCGACGCCCGCACTGCACGGGAGACGTACGTGGCCCTCCCCCCGACCTGAACTGCCCCAACGGGCAAGACACGGACGGAGGGCTTGCTTGCTTGGGCCAGACCACGAATTGTCGGCGCCGATTCGGATCCGTCCAACCGTCTCTGCTCTCCACCCACCCCTTCTCAGTCCACAGCAGCTGCTGCTCTTCTCTACGAGTACGGGCACCGGTAAATTCCAGGTCGTCCTGCCCGTGAGCCGTCCAGGGGCGAGGCCCTGAGGCGCTTGGGGGTGGTTCGCGGGAACACCTTAACGCCACTTTCCGGACCGCCCCCCCTCTCCTCATCCAGACGCTTGCTTGTTCCATCCTCGGCGATGGTGAGGCAATTCGGCGTCTGTCTCCGAGGGCTGGATGGCTGCTGTCGCAAGGCATTGGGGCATGTCTCTCTCGTGCCCTGGTGTCGATCGGCCGTCCGTAATTCTATGTTTTGCACAGCCCGATTTGTGGTCCCCATGGCTTCGTCCAGTCCACTCGTCGTCCCTGTCTCGAGCCCGGGCGCCCGTTCAGTCGTCCACGACCAGCTCGTCGTCGACTGCACCCGGCATTGAAGTGCCGCGACACCTGCTGGAGCGACGTCCTCTTATATGACGGACGCAACACGGTGAGCCCAGTCCTGGCTGCATGTTTTGCAAAACAGGGTCCCGCTGGCTTGGCGCTGGACGTGTCTCGACTCTTGATCTCGACGCACCGTGCTCGCTGCTACTCCGTACTCTGGGTCTGGTTGCGAGACCGTGGAATAGCATCATCTGCTCAGCTGACTACTGACTGCTGACGGTTCGTCATCCAGCAAGGTCTCCATAGCTCTAGGCCCAGATGCAAACCTACGTACGGACGTACTCGTACTTTCCGCTGCCACTGTCAGTGCCATTCTCTACCCAACCAGTGGAGAGCTTCTTCGAGATAAGAATAAGGTGCATGTAAGCCTCTCGCCTGGCGTATTTGAGGCGGCGACTACGGAGCGCCAACATGGCCACCCATTATTCGTCGTCTCGGTCCTTTTCCAGATCCTCGTTGCCGAGCCGGGACGCGTATTTGAGCCGCCTCTCTTTCTTCCAAACCTAACCGCTCGACCTGAAGCGTTCACTGCAACATCGCCATTGCCTCTGACGAGGATGCTCCCGCCAGCACGACCGCGTCCGGCGTTGTCCGGTCCCCATTGAGACCTTTGGCTCGGCGCCTGTTGGTGTTGGCCCCGTACGGTTTAGCGATCCGCGTCAGCCAGCTGAAGCCCTAACGACTGGCACCGCGTGGTACAACAACGGTACAAGCAGCGCCAATTGCCAGCGGTCCTAAACGGTCAGCCCCTCCGGCGGGACCGCGTCTAGCTCAGCATCCTCCTCCACCCGCACCTGCCTCACCCTCACCTGGCAAGTACTGTGCATGTGCATACCGTGATACCGTGCGCACTCTGGGCGGGCCTGGCAACTACTCGTATTCCAACTAAAACCGCTGGCCCCCTCCCATCCATCCTAGCCCAGCCCCGAGCGACGAGGCACTGGGCCTAATTATCCCGTTTGTTTCGCTGGTCAGCGCTGGCTCCATCCGTCGAGCCCAAGGAGTGCGTAATTCCGCCGCTGGCGGGTTCCATCCAGTCAAGTCTAGCCTGCCGGGCTGCGCTGCACTGTTTGATGTGGGCTCCGTTGCCCCCTGTTGCGCTTCCCGTCTCTCTCAGCTCAGCGCCTACGGAGCCCCGAGTTCCTGGCCAGCAGCCCGAGAACCCTTCCCTCTTCCCGTCCTCTCCTGTCCTCACTCGTCCAGTCCCTGCCCGTTGCCCCCGCCGTCGCCGCCGCCTCCAGTGGAGAGAGTCGCTGAAGCCACTGGCTTTAGGCGTTTTGGCCTGGCTGTTGTCTCGTCTCCCGCGCCCGCTGGCTCTCGCCTCACTCTCTCTCATCAATTCTCTCACTCCCGCCTGTCTCAATTCGCCCGTCGCGCAGCAGCCCCGAGCAGCAGCCCGCCATCGCATCGCCATCGCCCTCGGGGGAGTCCGCGGCCGCCCGTCTGATGGCTTGAGCTGCACAGACTCCGCGGCAATTGGGACATGCGCTGCCTCTGGCTTCGCAACCCGGGACCTGCAACGACGACAACGACGCCGCTCGCCTCGCCGTAGGTAGAGTTGGCTCACCTGGCTCGCTCACCAAGCCTACCTACCTAGCCAACGGCGGCCTGGCTCTGATCTGGCTCTGTTGACTCGGGCTCAACACGACCGACAAATATCCTAACAAACGCCTTTGAGCCCCGCCTCCCGGTATCCCCGTATGACCTCCTAACCGCTGCCGCTCCCCCTCGACGGCCCGTGGCCAACGCCTGAGCCGACCCCCGAATTCGACCTCCCTCCCTACTCACACCTTCACCAACCCGCCAACATGTCTGGCGACATATCCGAAGACGACGCCGGCCCGCTGTCGGTCAGCGACTGGCAGCTGCCGGACGCTCCCTCGCCCGCCGACAGCACCAAATCCGACACGGAACTCGACGACAGGAGCGCGGATCCCAACGCGCCTTCGCAACCCATCCAGAAGCGTCGACGAGTCACACGCGCCTGCGACGAGTGCCGCCGCAAGAAGATCAAGTGTGACGGCAAGCAGCCCTGCACACACTGCTCCGTGTATAGTTATGGTACGCATTGCGCCGTCAACCTCTCGCGGCCGACTCCCGCCGAGCGTTTTAACTCTCCAACGGTTCTCTAGCTAACCCCACTCAAGAATGCACGTATGATAAGCCCTCCAACAGGAGAAGGAACCCGGCTCCGCAGTATATCGAGGCTCTCGAGAGCCGTCTGCAGCGCGCCGAGACTCTGCTGCGCAAGTTCATGCCCGAGGTCGACTTGGCCGACCCCAATCTCGACCCTGCCATCCAGCAGGAGTTTCACAACCGCGAACAGGTTCGCACCAACGCCGCCAAGCTGCGCGCCGGCCCGCCAGGCGACCCAGACGCCAACGATGCGAAGCTCACGACCATGATCGACTCCATCGGGCAGCTTGACCTCGACGACAAGGGCGGCTGGGACTTCCACGGCACTTCGTCCGGCGCCGTCTTCTTGAGGAGGATGAAGGACCATTTCCGAGGCATGATGGGGCCCATGTCCAAGGCTCCCTTTCTACCACGGCCTGAGCGCCCACCGGGTTTGATGTCCCTGGACTCGCCTTCTCCTGCCAGTAATTCCCCGTTCTCAGCCGTGTCTACCTATCCAGACTTGCCGCCCAAAGACGTGGCCCGCAAGCTGTGCTACTACTCCCTCAGCTGCGCCACCTGCCTCGTCCGCATAATCCATATACCTACCTTTTATGAGCGATTCGACCAAATCTACGACCGGCCGATCGACAGTCTCAACCAGGAGGACACTCACTTCTTGGGCCTCGTCTACGCCGTTATTGCCCTCGGCTGCATGTACAACAATCTGGACGATGCCAAGCCCAAGAGCGGAGCCTACAAGACGGCCATGAATGAAGGGTATGTTCAACATTGTTGCTAAAAGTTCTTTTGCAGACACTGACTCGTTATAGCTTCAAGTACTACAAGACCGCAAGAGCGCTCCTGCAGGACCTTGCGGAGTGCCGTGATATTGTATCGCTCCAAGCCCTATTGTTCATGATTCTCTTCCTCCAAGCCACGTCCAACTTGAGTGCCTGTTACGCCTTCGTTGGCCTCGCGCTCCGATCCGCTTTGCGCATAGGCCTGCATCGACACCTGCAGCATGAGAAGATCGGCGCCATCGAGCAAGAGGTCCGCAGACGAGTCTTTTATGTGATCCGACAGATGGACATTTATATTTCGACAATGCTTGGGTTCCCACTCCTCCTCAACATCGACGACGTCGACCAGCCGTACCCCACCGAAGTGGACGACGAGTACATCACCATTACCGGCATCATTCCGCCGCCACCCGGAACGCCCTCGTTCTTCGAAGCTTTCAACGCGCAGACCCGACTGATGGAGGTTTTGGGCAAGATCACCAAATACGTCTACCCGATGCACGGACAGGGCCAGCCCGGCATGAAGGGCGGCGAGCCTACCCCGACGTATCTCATCAGCTACGCGAAGATCAAGGAGATTGAGACGGATCTGCAAGGGTGGTACGAGCGGCTGCCGGAGATGTGGCGGCCAAGCCCCGACGGCCCGATCGAAGTCGTCCGGTAAGTCCCTCCTTGGCTAATGTGAGGAGTTGCGAGTCCAGTCGCTCATTGATACTGACTCTTTCGACCAGTGTGCGTCATTTGCTTCGCTTTGCATACGCGCATGTGCAGCTCGTGCTCTACCGACCATTCCTGCACTACATTTCACCACGCCTCATCCAAGCAAACAAGGTCGACGAATTGTCTTATGCATGCGCGGCGGCCGCCATCAGCGTGTCCCGTAACATCGTGCACATCGGGTTGGAGATACGGAAACAGGGCGTGCTCAGCGGTCCTTACTGGTTCATGCTCTACACCGAGTTCTTCGCCGTGCTCTCGCTCGTCTTTTACGCAATTGAGAACCCGGACAAGCCAGGGTCGCAAGAAGTGTTGGCAGATGCTCGCGCAGGACGGCAGATGATTGCTGACCTGGCTGACAAGAGCATGTCTGCCGACCGAGTCACGAAAGCTCTTAAGGTATGAACCACCCCCTTTAGCCGTACCGGCATCCGTTCTCGCTTCTAACATATGTGACCAACAGCACTTGTTCGATCAACTACCTGAAAGGCTGGACCAGGCACGCGCACGGCCAGTGCCGAGTAAGAAGAGGTCCGCCGCGGCAGCCAAGTCTGGGTCCGGTCCGCAGCACCACGCCTCTCTGACCCCCGGCATGTCGTCGCAACGAACTGAGGACTACCTTCGCGCCCGCACCGGCAGTCTAGCAAGCGGACCATTCGGCACGCCGAACTCGCGAGGCTCGGCCGATAGCATGGCGCAATCGACGGAGCACGCCTTCCCGGACGCGAGCTTTTCAGCAAGCTTGCACGACATGATCCCCATGGACTTGTCGTCGCGGGCGACGCCAGACTCGACGAGCACCGGCAGCTCACATCGTCACGGATTCTCGGCGCAACCGTACGGCGCACAAGGCACGCACAACCCCGTGAACAAGCTCGACTCGCTCATGTTCCCGTCGGAGGACCCATTTGCGTACCCCAACCAGCCCATGATGGAGCTCGGGTTCCAGCCCAAGGCGGACGGGCCTGCCGTGACGCTGGCTGCCCCCCAGCACGACCCGTCCTTTTTCTTTGCCGGGTCCCTGGATGACGTAGGAGACCAGCTGCTGGGACAGCCTCCGCCATACATGGTGCAGCATCAAGCGCAGCAGCACATCGGCCTCGGCGGGAACCCCTACGATCCGCACAACATGATGGCGATGCACACGGCGCCGCCGCCGCCTCAACAGGCACAGCGGCCACCTGTGCAGCACCAGAGCTCGGGGGGCTTTTTTTCGGGGTTCCGGCGAGCACGTGCTGACCGGCAGCAAGAGAGGCAAATCGAGCAGATGTTTACGCAGCAGGGCATGCAGCCCGACTGGGGGAGTTTCTTTGGTTCTGGAAGAGGCGGATTTCAAGGGATGTGAACGGCCACCACCACGTGATACCCATCTTTTCTTTATCTTTGTTTTTACGTTGTTGTGTTTTGGCTTTTACAATCTGGGGAACGGAGTGACGAACCCATCGGGGGCCTGCCATATTCTATCGGAGTTTTGCCACGTGTGTGGGGATATATCATATATAGCAGAGAAGATCTGGATACGGCCATTTGCTTCGGGGCGAGGAACAGCGTGAGTCGAGTTGCGAGGGTGCCGGCTGGTAGGGGCAAAGAAAGACTGGGTTGTTAGAGCATGGCGGACGAGGCGTGGCAGGGTTGTACATACTACATGTGTCACGACGGGCCACATTCAGGGAAATTGGGCGGCAAGGATACAACTGTCATGTCATGTCGGGCGTATCTAGCGTAGGTAGGATGTATATACTGAGCCCAAAGCGGCAGCCACATGAGCGTTTGGAGCAACCCTTGGTCCCTTGTGATGGGTGCCTGGGGTACAGAGGGATGAGCCCCCAGATGTCAGGGACCACAGTCTACTCGTACGCCATCCATACGAGTAGTTTGTGGTTGCTATGAGCCATTTCTTTTCCTTTGAACAATGCTTGCTGTTTATTGTCTCTTCCTCTTCCTCTTCCTCGCACTTTCCTGCGAGTACGGACTAGTTGTATTTGAATGCCTCACAGACGGCAGGAAGCCATAGCCCTGACGCAGCTGACGATGCGGGTGACGTACCCGTCGGTGAAAACGGCGTTGCGGTCGCCGGCGTCGGCACCGAGCACAGTGTGGACTCGGCGGGCAGACGCGGCGGCGGCGGTGGAGCCGAGACCGAGCTGAGAGGCGTTGAAAGGGCTACCCTTTTGGGAATGGCTCATTGCATGACATGACTGGGGGAGTTGAATCTGCAAGTACGACTGCTGTACTTCGTACTCGTACTCCGTACCTGCGAGGTTGTGTACGGGGTACAGGAGAGAGGGGCTTCACGTGGTGCCAAATGTGCCAAATGTGCCATGTGAGAGTCCCTGGTGTTGTTGTTCTGAACAGTGAGTGGTGATTACGGGAAGTGGGAGGCGGGCGGAACAGACGAGGCAACTGGGCAGGCCGTGCATTGACGAGTGCTATTCGTAACGCGAGGCTATTCACTTGGCAATTCGTGTGCACTCAGCGATATACACGAGGAGACTGGTGAAGAGCGAGAAAAGTCCCATGTTTTCATGTTCAAGTCCATGATACGGAAAACTCCGTAGCGAGCCCTTCACGGCACGATCCAAACGCAGCGCCGCCGTGGGGAGCGGGGCGGGGCGGATAGGGATGGATAGAGTCGGGCTGCGTCGCCACCTACCCGTCTAGGCAGTCTGTTTGTCCGCGCCGACCAGGGTGTGGCAGTACCAAGCTTCCAACGTTACTCGTACTCGCTGAGACGGCGAAACGGATGCTGCGTAATTAGTCCCGGTGTCGCACGTGGGATGCATGACAGGTGTCACGCTTTGTGAGCACCGTCGAAGTTGCAACTGAGTGTCTGCGATTAGATAGGGCCATTGAGCTGCGGCCTACTTGGTACATCATTACGGACTCGTACTTCGCACTGGCGGTCGAGATACCCGAGATACCGGGCGACAGACCGCAACGATGGAGCTGGATTACGACCTCATCCTCGAGGAGGACTTTGATGCGCTGTAGGTGCTCAACACCACGGACTGACGTCCGTCAATGACATGCTAACGAGGAGACGCAGCTGTCTGGACGTGAGGGGCGGCACCGGTGCCTCGCCCCAGAGCTCATCCAAGCCCGTCAAGTATCCGGGTGCGTACGGTCATCCTTCCCCTTCATGTGGCACATGGCTGATCCATCCGCCAGCCAAGCTCCATGCCCGCAGAGTGGCCGCCGAGCTCGCCGTCGACGATGGCCTCGTCTACCTGCCCGGCCAGCCAGAGAAGAACCTCGAGGACTCGGACCAGCCGCAGCCCTTCCGCCAGCGCCGATAGTGCGTCCTCTGCTCCATCCTTCATCCTCCTCATGCCCGTCCAGTGTCGTGAGAGCTGACGGTGGCCGGCAGCTTCTTCTACCTCGCGGGCGCCAACTTCCCCGACTGCCACGTCACGTACGAAGTCGCCGCCGACCGCCTCATCCTCTGGATTCCCTACGTTGAGCCGCGCCAGCTTCTCTGGTTCGGGTCCAAGCCCTCGGCCGCGCGCTGCGCCCAGCTCTACGACGTCGACGAGGTGCGCTACGCGAGCCAGCTGCCCAAGTTCCTGCGCGGCCGGGCGTCGACCTCGACGACCATGTACGTCCTGCACACGGACCAGGCCCCTGACCTGGGCGGCGGCGGCGGCGGCAGCAGCAGCAGCAAGACGATGAGAATCAACCACGCCCTCCTCCGGCCTGCCATGGACCGCGCCCGCGTCGTCAAGTCCGACTACGAAGTCGCCATGATCCGCCGCGCCAACGCCGTCTCCAGCGCCGCCCACCGCGCCGTCGCCGAGCACCTGCTCAAGATCCCCAGCGAGCGCGACATCGAGGCCATGTTCCAGGCCGTGTGCACCTCGCGCGGCGCCCGCGCCCAGGCGTACCCCATCATCGCCGGCGCCGGCCCCAACGCCTCGACGCTGCACTACGGCGCCAACGACCAGCCGCTCGCGGGGAAGCAGCTCGTCGTGCTCGACGCCGGCTGCGAGTGGGACTGCTACGCGAGCGATATCACGCGCACGCTGCCCATCGGGGGTGCGTTCCCGCCCAGGGCCGCGGCGGTGCATGCCATCGTGCAGCGCATGCAGGAGGAGTGCATCGCGGGCGTGCGTCCGGGGGCCGTCTTCTACGAGCTGCACCTGCACGCCGCGGCCGTGGCGCTCGACGGCCTGCTGAAGCTGGGCATCCTCAAGGGCGACCGCGACGAGATATCGCGCGCGGGCACCGTGGCGGCCTTCTTCCCGCACGGGCTGGGCCACCACGTCGGGCTCGAGGTGCACGACGTCGCCGGCGGGCTGCCCCTTATCGCTGCCGCCGGTGCTTACTCGCAGGGCCTGCGCCTCGAGGACGGGAAGCGCGAGATGATCTCGCCGCAGGCGCTGGTGGCCATGGCTAACCAGGCGGTCTCGGCGCAGGACCGGGAGCGCCAGCGCCTGCGGCCCAACATGATTGTCACCGTCGAGCCGGGCATGTAAGTCGCCCACCTCCTGACCTGATACCTCCTCCAGTCCCCCCCTGAGATGCATCAACTCTGACTGACACGGATCACAGCTACTTCTGCCGCGAGTATCTCGAGGGGTACTTCCTCAGCGACGCCGCCCACGCGCGCTTCCTCGATGCCGACGCGCTCGAGGGCTACTACTCCGTCGGCGGCGTGCGCATCGAGGACTGCATCCTGGTGACGCCCGACGGCTACGAGAACCTGACGACGGCGCCCAAGGGCGACGAGCTGCTCGACGCCATCAACAGGGGGCGCCAGGGCCGAAAGCGCGTCTGATGTCTACGGACGTACTTCGTAGAGAGGTGTGAGATGTAATGGTCTGAACACCCAGTGCCAGCTATGCAAGACTTGGACAGGGACCACATATCTATCCCATAATAAAATTGCCACCATCATCATCCATGTTATTGAAAGCTTGTTGGCCGTCCAAACACATCGTCTCGTTGCTACATTTAGGTATTCTACACAAGTGCGGCCCCTCGCCCCTATACTCCGCCAAGCAAAGAGCCGACATCCATCTTTTGTCCACCACCATCGTCATCACCACCGCCGCCGCCTCAAAGGTACTTCTTCGGGCTGTTGGCCCTGCGCCGCTTGTACACGACGTACGCCGCGACGAGCAACACCTGCGTGCCCACGAAGATGAAGATCAGCTTGCCGTGGCCCGGCACGCTGCTCGCCACGGCGTGGCTCAGCGTCGCGTGGTGGTCGCTCAGGTACCCCTGGAAGGACTCGTCGTGCGCGGTAAACTTCTTGTTGATGTCGTTGCGCATGGAGCGCACCTCCTTCTCCAGGTCCTTGAGGCGGTTGAGCAGGTCGTCCGTCTGCTGCGTGTGCGCCATCTGCCCTTTCAGCGCGTCGAGCACCTGCTTGATCTCCGAGTGCCGCGTCTCATCCTGCTGGTGGTGCTGCGTCACGGAGCGGTACACGGCCGAGATCTGGTGCATGGCCGACTGCAGCCGGTTGTGCAGGTCCTGGAACTGCGCCCGCGACGTCGTGAACTGGTCGGCCGGCTCGTCGGGCATGATGTTGCCGCTCGAGAAGTCGTCGTGCGACTGCTGCTGCTGCTTCTGCTCGTCTCTGGGCGGCTGCTTCTGTTGGGTGGCGTAGTTGTGGTCGTTTTTGTGGCTGTTGTCACCGTCGCCGGACACCGTCGAGTCCGACATGACGACCATCTTGAACACCTCAAACGAGTCGGGGCTGTCCGGCGTGGCGGCCGTGATGCCAAAGTAGTACCCCGGCGGCAGGCTGACCTTGTCCGTCTCGAAGCAGAGGTTCCCGTCAATCTCGACCCTGAACGAGTTGATCGTCTGGCGCAGCTTAATCTGCGACGGCCGCCCCAGGTTGCGGTACGAGTACTGGCAGTGCCCAAAGGCCAGGTTGCCGACGTTGCTATGGTGCATGTAGTCGACGGTGCCGTCGTTCAAGAAGCCGCGGATCATGCCCGCGGAGCCGCCCTGCGCGTCAATCACCAGGCCCAGGCCGTCAAACTT
This sequence comes from Tolypocladium sp. Sup5 PDA-1, assembly GCA_000750105.3. Classification (NCBI taxonomy): domain Eukaryota; kingdom Fungi; phylum Ascomycota; class Sordariomycetes; order Hypocreales; family Ophiocordycipitaceae; genus Tolypocladium; species Tolypocladium sp. Sup5 PDA-1. Next base: position 77,680 of record JPHH03000054.1, read on the forward strand.
GCCCACCGTGTAGATGCTGCCGGTGCCCACCTCGTGGCTCCCGCGGCGCGCCAGCCAGATGTTCAAGTTGCCGCCGCCTCGCTCGGGGCCGTTGGCGCGGAAGTCGACGTCTGCCACCCACGTCGAGCGCGTCAGGGGCGTCTCGGCCCAGATGGCACCGCGCTGGTTGCCGGGGGCTATCGGCGTGAGGATGACCTTGTTGGACAGCAGCTCGGGGTGGCCCGGCTGGCCCGAGAGGGCGAAGCCGGGGATCTTTCCGGGGTTTTCGTTGGTGCTCAATCTGGACAGCACGAAGAAACCATCGTCAGCTTCAGCAGGTCCCAATGGGAGGACGAGGTGGGTGTGATCGAGCGTACCGTCCCGAGTGTCCAAAGCTGAGCTCGTTGATCAGCCATTGGGCGTGGCAGAGGTTGGCGGCGAGCAGCGCCGCCAGCGCTGCGGGTACGCCGAGAACTCGCATTGTCACGACGTTTGACGGCTCTCGTCCTGTCCCGAGGCTGCGTTATGCGCGAGATGGAAAGTCGAGGTGGCGGAGGCGCAAAATTACGAGAGCTGCCCAGACCGGCTGGTGGGATGAGGACACTTTGTAGTGTGCGCGTGGAGGACCCTGGTTCGAACAGTTCCGCGCTCCCAACGCCCTGAAACTTGTGCAGGAAGCAGAAATAAAAGCGACAAGGCCCTAATTGAAGCCTCAGAAAGCACACGCTGGCCTGATCCAAGGTCGAATACAAAAAGATGAGATGCAAGGTCCAATGAGGGCAGAACTCGAAGCTCCCATCGAGTACATGCAAGGAAGGACACGGGTCCCGGCAAGTGGTACAACGTATCCGTACTTCGTACTGTCGGCGTACAGCTGAGCCACGGACAGGGCAGCTTCCCCAGGGGGCTGTGGCTCGGTTGTGGCTGCAGCCGCCGGTGATTGGTGTAGAGGTTCCATTGAGGTCGGTACGTACCTCTGGAGGGGAGCTCGGGCCAGCGAGGCCATGAAACCGTCACCTTGCACTTTCGCATTTCGCATTTCGCATTCCCACTGTGGCCCAGTCGCGATGTTGATGGGAGCACCAGCCCGCTGAAGCCTTCCCTGGAGCGGTGCCGTGACGCGCCAGCAGCATTGACAACATGGCAGAATCATACCCGACCCTGACCCAATGCGCGGTCGTTACCGCCGCCTTCAAAGTCCTGCTGTTCCCGGCGTAGTGAGTTCCCTCCCAGCCGTCCAGCAAGCATCAGACCACCAACGGCAGCAGCAAATCCACAGACTTCGAGGTCCACCGCAACTGGCTCGCCATCACAAACAGCCTCCCCGTGTCCGAATGGTACTACGAAAAGACGTCGGAATGGACCCTCGACTACCCGCCCTTCTTCGCCTACTTCGAGTGGCTCCTCGCCCACGTGGCCAAGCTGTTCGACCCGGCCATGGTGAAGGTGTACAACATAAACCACGAGAACTGGCAGACGGTGTACTTTCAGCGAGCGACGGTCCTCTTGACCGAGGTTTTGCTGGCCTACGCGCTGCAGCTGTTCATCGACTCCACGCCGCTGCCGTCGAAGCGCGCCGCCCAGGTCGCCGCGCTATCCATCTTCCTGTCGCCCGGTCTGTTGATCATCGACCATATTCACTTCCAGTACAATGGCTTCATGTACGGCATCCTGGTGCTGTCGTTGGTCCTTGCTAGGTGCAAGTCGACGCTGCTCCACAGTGGTCTGGTCTTTGCGGCACTGCTATGCTTCAAGCACATCCATCTCTACCTGGCGCCAGCATACTTCATATTCCTGCTCCGAGTGTACTGTCTGTCAGCAAGATCAATCTTCCAGATCAAATTCTTCAATTGCGTCAAGCTCGGGGTGGGCATCGCGGCGATATTCGCGGCTGCTTTCGGCCCCTTTGTGATGCTGGGCCAGATTCCGCAGCTCCTGAGCCGCCTGTTTCCCTTTTCGCGAGGCCTTTGCCACGCGTATTGGGCACCTAATGTTTGGGCACTCTACTCGCTGGCAGATCGTGTCTTGATACACCGTTAGTTGACCTCCTCACCATACTATATCCGTGATCAGCCATTAACATGCTCCCAGTCGCGCCGAGACTCGGCCTCACGTTGAAGACAGAAGCGCTGCAGAGCGTTACTCGCGGCTTGGTCGGAGACACGGCATTTGCCGTCCTGCCGGAGATTGCCCCCAGGGTGTGCTTTGTCTTGACGCTGCTGTTCCAGGGGCTTCCCCTTATCAAGCTGTTCTCGCAACCCACCTGGGAGAACTTTATTGGGGCGGTCACCCTTTGTGGATATGCCTCGTTCTTGTTTGGCTGGCATGTTCACGAAAAGGCGATCCTGCTGGTCATAATCCCCTTTAGTCTCATCGCCCTGAGGGACAGGCGACACCTAGGCGCGTTCCGCCCACTGGCCGTGGCAGGCCATGTGTCCCTGTTCCCGCTCCTATTTACGCCCGCAGAGTTCCCCGTGAAGACGATATACACCGTCTTCTGGCTTGTGCTCTTCCTCATGACCTTTGACCGCCTGGCGCCGGCGTCGAACAAGCCGAGGTTCTTTTTGCTGGATCGCTTCAGCACCCTGTACATTGCCGTGAGCATTCCGCTGATTGCGTACACGTCCCTCCTGCACCAAATCATCTTTGGCAAGAGCTACGAGTTCCTGCCGCTCATGCTCACGAGCTCGTACGCGGCGATAGGGGTTGTCGGGAGCTGGGTGGGCTACATGGTGGTGTACTTTACTTCCTGAGACTCGGCGTCGAAGGGGCACAAGAACTCAGGTTCCAGCGATACCCAGAATTGCATAGCTAGAAATGTCAAAATTGCTCCCATCTGCACATCCCTTCTGGTGTGCAAAGGTTCCAGCCTTGTATTTCCCCATATTTCCCTTGTTGCTCGTCGTTCCTCGCTATTCCTGCCGTTCCTCTCTACTACTTCGAGCTACATCGAGGTTCTACAAAAGGCCAATGTATTACAGGGTCCCCTCAGAAGGCGATTTCTAGTTGACCACCTTGCAGTACATGGAGCCTTCGCACACCAGAAGGCATGCGGCGTGCCTCTTGTTTCGCTGAATGGTCCAGGAGGTGCCAGGACGGTAGTGCAGATTGAGGGCAGCTGAGTCAGCGGGGACGGACGGGATAAGTGGGGTCGCTCCACGTGAGACGCAAGGCTGATGGCCATTTTGGGCCAAACAACCTCAGCGCACCGGGGGGCGTCATTTGCAGGCCTGCTCATCTCCCGCCATTTCGCGCTGAGCTTTGGCGACTTGCAGAGCAAAACAATGCAAAACAGCGTGCAGCGAGGGCGTGCACGACGCGTCAAACGACAGGGGCAGGGCCGCAATTGCGAGCAGAAATGGCAGCAAATGGCCGCGACGGCTCCCGACTCGCAACGACCCGGCCGGGCGATGGTGAAAGTCGGGATGACGTCGCGAATGTTGATATTGCGCGGCGCCGGGCTGCGTGAAACGCTTTTACTGTGAAACAAGTGACATGCAGATGCAGACCAGCGAGCCGGGGCAAATTTAGAGCAATGCATTGGGTGCTCTGGCGACGTGGTCGCGGCATGAGTCGCGGACACGAACGGGCGTGCCGGAGGAGGCAATCTGGCCCAGCCGGGGGCTACCCAGCCGAAGGACACGGCGGGTGCGTGCATAGATGGCAATAACTCTATGGGAAGTCGTCGCATGCGTCCGCTTCGGCCTGCAGTCGATTCGTCGCATCGCGGCGAGCAAAACGAGCCCAAGAACGCGGGTGAAGTGCGCCGGGGCGCGTGCAGGGCGGCGCGGAAGGGGTGCAGCGGGCGGAGGAGTGGATGGATGGTGGACCGTGGAGGAGAGGACGAGGTGGAGGAGGAGCCGAAGGACGAGGCGGGCGGCGGCGGGTACATGCCACCTGTGCGGCAGCGGTACCTGTTGGGGGGATCCGCAGCGTAGTTCGGTACAGCCAGCAGCACTGCACAGAGCGTTGCAGAGACAGAGCATAACGCGGCAGGTTGCAATAAACAATAGCAGGCTGCCATGGGTTAATTATATGCTTTGGCTCGTACCCAGGGTGAAGAAGGCGTCCGTTGTCGCAGGCAGCCTCAAAGGCAGGTTGGCGGTGGAAGCGCTCCGTAGCCTCAAGGCAAGGTACCTGGGGGCGAGGTACGAAGTACCTGGCGCTGGTCTATTTACGCATCTTCGGCGTCGGCCCAGGTACCTTTTCGCTGGGCGCGGGCGGGCGCGGTGACCTCGCCTGGCTGGGGGTCCTCTGTCCTGTCCTGTGTCTCTCTCGTCCCCCCCACAGTTTTTCCCTTTCCCTCCTGGTCCCGTTCACCTCCCACCCACGCAATTCTTTTCTTCCTTTGTTGCACGTCGTCACCGGTCGCGTCGCTCTTCTTTGTCCTGCATCGTCGCCCTCGCCAGCACCACAACGCCCCCTTTGCTGCCGCGTCGCCGAGATATCGCACGCCAGAAGTACAAGTGTGTGCCCGGCGTCGCGTTCCGACTTGCAGCCGCGTGTAAGTCGCTGCTCGGCCTCCGACGACGACAAGGCGTGCCTCGAGAAAACACACGCACACACAACCGCGACGCCCGCACCCCGGCGGCCCACGGGGAGGCCAGCCAGCTGCACTCGGCCTCTACCACGCGCCGCGACCTGCGCGCCGCTGATGCTGCCCCGTCCTCGCCAGGGCCGTACACGCGCTTGTTAGTCCGTAGTTGACGGGACAGTCCGGCCCCTCAGCCTTGAGGTTCTATTCGCAACTGCTCCCCGAGGCGGAGCCTTGTCCAGCACAGGCACCATGGTAAACATCAAACAAACTCTAAACCTAACGCGCTGTAGCTAACATGGCGCCAGGTTCTCTTCAAGCGCAAACCGGTGCGGTTCCTGCCGCCGCCGGACATTGAGGACGACGGTGCAGAGGTACGCCCCCCCCCCCCCCCCCCCCCCCCCCCCCCGGACGACTGGTGGAGCTGACTCGCGGGCAAAACTGACTTGTCGATCCCCTCAGGTGTGGCATATCCCCCAGACTGGGGAGATTTTTGCAGCCTACGAAGATTACTTGGCTCGGTAAGTTTGGCCATCTTGGCATGTTGACGTGCTGCCCTCTCCGTGTTTGGCAACCACAGCTGACTTAGTGACCTCAGCATGGATTTTTATAAGCAGGTAATTCACCACCACTTCCAGACTGACATTAGACGACAAGCTGCTCACAGATCTTCTACAGCGCCGATTCAATGACCAAATCACGGGTCATTCAGGCTTGACCTTTTTTGAGGCTTTCAACAGCGAGGTTCGTTCCCCTCTTTTCTTCCCCCTCTGCTTCATGCTTCTCGTCACCAGGACACCAGCTCACTCACGTCACTATGCAGCTCACCGGGGGCCGCGAGGTTGAAGCCTCGTTTCCAGAGGCTCTCAAGGGCCCGATCCTCCGCAAAGTGCAGTTCCAGACCATCTCCCGTTTGGACAACCTGGTCGACATGATCTACGACGAGTTCAAGCACGACTACTATCCCGGCGAGGAAGTCACGGTGACCATGGATGGCGGCGAGAGGGTGCACGGCCTTGTTAGGGACAAGACGACGTTTGGGCCCAGGATCCTACCAGACGGCTCGCGCACGCAACCCGTCACTCGCTACCTCGTCAACCTCAAAGACACCGAGGAGGAGACCATGGTTACCGACGAGCACATTTGCCGCGACCGCGGCATCTTCACCAAGGCCATGCTCAGATCCTTTATTAAGAAGACCGTCGTCAGAGAGGCATGGAACGGCGCGCCGTGGCTGGTCAAGCACAACTACGCTGGCCAGTACCACATCGACATAAGAGTCCCCCCCCATCTGCGCTACGACACCAAGATCCAGGAGCGTAAGCAGCTGCAGGCTCAGAAGCGTGCGCCCTCCCACGAGGTCAACGGGCATGGCTCTGCCCTGCACTCCGGTCCTGTCCGACTGCCCGAGCTGAAGCCGGCACCAAAGAGCCACAAGGGCAAGCACGCACACGGATCCAAGGGCCTCAAGTGGCCACTCAACATGTCCGTCAACGGTGCCAACGGGGCGACCTACCCTCCAGGCCACTACGATGACCACAGCACCGTCGTTCGTGAGCCGACGCCGCCACCGCCGCCTCCTCCCCCAAAGTACCCGATTGAAGACCTCCAACTAGGGCCCAAAGAGGGTAGCGTGCGTCCCCGGCTCAAGTTTATGTGCAAGGATCCTCCTAGCAGGACCGAGAACGGCGTTGAGCTCAGCTATGATCACATCCACATGTCCTCCGTTGGCTCCTTGCTAGAGACGTGGGACACGCTCAACGTCTATTGCGAGATATTCCAGCTGGATTCCTTCACCTTTGACGACTTTGTCGAGGCCATGTCGGTGGCTTCTGAGGAAGTACCGGTCCAGCTTTTTGAGGAGATTCATTGCTCCGTGCTGAAGATCCTGGTCGACTCGGAAGCCGAGGGCGGCAAAGTGAGGATTACACTCCCCGAGGTGGAGGAGGAGGAAAGCGATGAAGAGGAGGAGGAGGAGGAGGAGGAAGAGAGTGCCGAGGCGACGCCAGAACCAGAGCCGAAGCCGTCAGGTCGGGCCACCAGGAGCAGCCTTGCCAAGCTCGAGGCCGAAAGACTGGCAGCCGAAGCGGCCGCGGCGGAGGAGGAGAGCCTGAGGGCGGAGCTTGAGTCGAAGCACCGTGCCGAGGAGCTGCTGAAGGAATACGACTGGATCGAGCACCTGCGCAAACGGGACTTTGCCAGCGGTGGCTGGGAGAGAATCCTTGTCGGCCTGTTCCACCAACTGTCGAAGAACGAGCGGCACGAGGAGATTTGCGAAGAGCTGTTGCTGCAGCTGGTGCCCCCCGAGATGGAGCCGTCACAAGAGGCCGTGCGACAGAGATATGCCGAGCTCGACGTCAACTACCGCGTGCAGGCGCTGCAGATCCTCTGCATGCTCACGATGGAGACCAAGGCCGTCAGAGGCTACATGGAAGACTGCAGCGAGACGATGACCAAGTATCGCAAGGACAGAATCGAATGGCAGCGACAGCGGAAACAAGCGTAAGTGACTTGGTTTGAGACGCTGGTTCGAATTTGACTAACAGGCCCCCTAGGATCGAGGATCTTCGTCAGCTCAACGAGGAACGCAAGGCCATGATGCCGGAGAACACGCCCGCTGAGGAATCGAACAACTCCGCTAAAAAGGAGGAGGATGTCACAATGACCGACATGGATCAATCGCAAGTTGGAAACGACGACGAGGCCGAGGGCAGCGGTGACGACAACAGTAAGTCGCAAAAGAAACGCCGAGGACGCGGCCCGTCGGAGAAGCAAAGAAAGCGCGAAGAGGAGAAGGAGCGAAAGGCCAAGGAAAAGGAAAAGGAAAAGGAAAAGGAAAAAGAGAAGGAGAAGGAGCCAAAGGAAACGATCAAGCTGCCACCGCAACAGATGAAGCAGTACAACAAGGTCCTCAAGGAGATTCAGAAGAAAGAGGACATCATCAAGGAGTGCGAAGACGAGATTGCGGTCATCGAAAACGACCTGCGCGAGGCCGACTGCCCGAGAACCAGAGTGCTGGGCAAGGATCGATTCTGGAACCGGTACTACTGGTTCGAGCGCAACGGCATGCCTTACGCGGGCCTCCCCAACAGCTCGACAGCCTACGCGGAGTATGCAAACGGATGCATCTGGGTGCAGGGCCCCGACGAGCTGGAGCGAGAGGGCTACATTGACGTGCCGGCCGAGTTTCAGGACGAGTACAAGGCCAAGTTCGACATGACGATCCCGGAACGCAAGGCCAAGGAGGAGAACGGCACGAGTGTCTTTACGGCGCGGCAATGGGGCTACATCTCGGAGCCCGAGGATGTGGACCAGCTGATCCGATGGCTGGATCCGCGAGGCTTCAACGAGCTGAAGCTGCGTAAGGAGCTGCTCAACTACAAGGACAAGATTGCAACGCACATGGAGAACCGCAAGAAGTACCTGGCGGCGGCGGACGGCGACGCGGACAAGAGGGACGAAGCGGTGACGAAGCGCACGAGCTCGCGGATCCGCGAGAAGACGCCGGAGCCGCCGAGCTACCGCTGCCTGCAGTGGGAGAACACGACGGCGCTGGAGGAGCTGGGACACTTGCACGCAGACCAGCCGCCGCCGCCGCGCGCGAGGAAGCAGACCAAGAAGAGGGAGGCGATGGCTGAGCCGGCGGGCAGAGGAGCAACAAAGGCACGACGTCGCTGATTTGGCGGAAGCTGAAGAGGGTGTGCGAGGGCTGTGCTCTTTAACAAGGCTTGAAGCAAGGTCTGCCATCGGGGCAGACGGTATCATGGAGTGGTTGTATTTGTCACAAGGCATGAGGGCGCATAGAAAAGGGCGATGGGCGGTGTTGCGAGTATATAAAACATGGCAAGGCGGCGTTGGGGGGGTTGGTTGCATGTGCGGTGATGGCCGCAAGACAGGTAGCATAGACTTGTTGCTGGCCCGCTTTCGATAGAGAAAGCAAACAAACGATGAGCAGCACGATGCTTACACGAAGCACGGAGACCTGAGGAGTCGATACAACGCGTACGCAGCGAGTCCGAGTGACTGGAACAGCCAATTATCTGGCTTGCGCAACGCCATCAGGCCCATCACTGCCTTGCAAGCAGGGGACCACGTTGGAGATGGTTTTAGGTTGGATGGAGTATTGCTTTGTCCCGCACGGCTTCGCATTCGCACCTGCGTTGCGCTCCAATCACATGCAAACCCCAACTCAGCGGGTTCACGCCCCCTCCAGACGAACCTCCCAACCGTCGTTAGTCACGACCTGGACCAGCAACAAGGGCCGACCGCCCGACCGCAACGTCGTCGAATTGCCTTGCGGAATCCAGGTTGGCAGCAGCATGGGGAGTCTTGGCCCGAGGTCCAGAGCTGGGCGCTAGCACCTGGGACGCGCAAAAGGTGGGGATGGCGTCGGCATTGCGAGGCTCCGTCGACGGGCCGTGTCGTCATGCAAGGCGATTAATGGATTGCGAGGGGCCTGGATGGCCTGGAGCGAGCGTTTATATAGACTGGTTGGGAGCTTTATAGCCTGTCCTTTGGCCTCGATCCTGCGCGTTGATACCAAGACCCTTGCTTCCTTGTATCTGAAGCCGTTACGGACAAACTCGACATCAACATGGCCACCACCAACGAGGAGCAGCAGCAGCTCCCCCAGATCAAGCTCTACTGGTAGGTCTACAGCTGGCACGTCCGCAAGTTCGTCTTCGCATCTAACAGGACAAGGCTCGACAACTCGCGCTCGCAGCGCATCCTCTGGCTCCTCGAGGAGCTCAAGGCCCCCTACGAGCTCGAAATCTTCCACCGCAACAAGCAGACGATGCTCGCGCCCCCCGAGCTTGAAAAGGTGCATCCCCTCGGCAAGTCGCCCGTCATCAGCATCGCGGCCCCCGGCGGCGGCGAGCCCGTCGTGCTGGCCGAGAGCGGCCTCATGACGCAGTACCTGTGCGAGCATCTGCCCGAGGGCAAGCGCCTGGTCCCCGCGCGCTGGAAGGACGGCATGGAGGGCCGCATTGGGGGCGAGACGGAGGGCTGGCTGCGGTATCAGTACTTCCTGCACTATGCCGAGGGGAGTCTGATGCCGATTCTGGTCATGGCGCTGGTGGTCTCGCGTACGTCCCTCTTGTCCCAGAGCCGTTCGCTGCTGCGCTCTCCCACCAGCATGGAAAGAAAGGAATAACGGATGCTGACCAGCTGCAGGCCTCAAGTCCACCCAGGTCCCCTTCTTCGTGCGGCCCATAACCGCCATCGTCGCCAACCGCATCTTCTCGCTCTTCATCTTCCCCAACGCCCAGCGCCACCTCAAGTTCATCGACGGCCAGCTCGCCACCTCGGGCGGGCGCTACCTCTGCGGCGACACGCTCTCCGCCGCCGACATCCTCATGAGCTTCCCGCTCATCGCCGCAAAGGACCGCTGGGACGACATGGGCACCTGGGAGGGCGGCTCGTGGGCCAAGGCGCACCCGCGCGTCGCCGAGTACGTCGAGCGGCTCGAGAACGAGGAGGGGTACAAGCGCAGCGTCGAGAAGATTGAGGCCATTGATGGCAAGTTTTCGGCGTCGCTGTGAGTGAGGGTGGCTTCACGCAAAACGGATTATATACCAACAGGCAACAGAGCTGTAATGTCTAGTTATTTCATCCCTCGAGAATCAGACGTCCATAGAATGCGGGCTTCAACAATCGAGACAATTGTTCTCATTGTTATATTGAGAAAAAGACAACCGATGCGATGCGCTGTCGATGAGAGCTCAACGGTGCGCATCAATGCCGCGCTCCCATTGGCTGGCGCCCACCCCTGTCGCCAACCACCTCCCCTCAAAAATGTCCCCAGACGCTCCCAGCTTCACGCATCCACGCCTCTCGTCTCACCTCGACAACGCAGCCCGCCATGTACGCGTCAAGAACAACATGCTGGAGATGCGCCTCGCGCATGCGCATTTCCGCCTCTGCGCGCAGACCCGGCGCCGCAGCCTGGCTCTCGTCCCTGGCCGACGCACCCTCCGATCCACCCCCAACGGTGAAGCCAGACATCAGCAGCAATGAGCGGCAGACGGGAGCCGGAGCTGCAGCACCTGGGCAGGGCGCGCGGCGCAAGTCCTTCGGACAGAAGCCAGCAGGCCCCAGGAAGTCCTCCTCCAAGGCGTCGCAGGAATCCGCCGTCGCGCTCTTCAACGACGTCGTGAAAAAGGCCGAAGCCTCAGCCGCCGCCGAGGGCGCTGCCGCCGTCTCGCGCCAGCCCTCGCTGGGCGAATGGGAGATTGCTGCCAAGATGAAGGAGCTCGGCGAGAAGCGCGTCGAGCCACGAGAGCAGCTGCGCCTCTTCCAGGCCGACATCTGGCCGCACGTCAAGGAGATGCGTGGCCAGATGCCCAAGCACCTGTACCTGTCCACCACGCAGTTCCTGGCCCGGGCGTGCGACACCGTGGCCGAAAAGGGCCAGACGGGCAGCAGCGTGCCGCTGTCCAGGATGTGCGGCAGGATCGGGAAATGGGACCTCGATGTGCGCAACGAGCTGGTGCTCAACCTCTGCCATGCGCTCGTCGGCGAGCGGCACCCGTCGGCGGAGCGCAACGCCATCGTCGAGGAGCTCGTCGACATGTGGAAGCACATCTCACAGCTGAGGCGCAAGAGCCAGGGCTACCACAGCGGCCTGCAGTTTGTCCTGCCAACCGCCGACGAGATCTTCAAGGACGCCGACGCCGAGCAGCAGCGGTCCAGCAACATGGCCCCCGTGACGAAAGCCCTCGCCAGCATCTTCCTTCAGTTTCGTCTCGAGCAGGCTAGGGAGCTGGTGCCAGGACTGTTGGCTACGGTTGCCGTCTTGTCTGATCCACGGCTTGCGAGGCCGGGCGCGCAAGTCAAGGCCGCGCCGCTCTTGAACCTCGTGGCAGCGGCTCTCCAACGGGGGACCGCAGATGAGGCTTACGTCGAGGATGTGTTCGGAGGCAAGATACGATTTCCATCGTCGAAGTTGCCAGAGCTTCAGTCGTACGTGATCGGACAGTGGCCGCACGCCATGGCTATGCTCGCCAACGCGGACTCGCCGTGGCGGCACAGTCTCGTCGGCGCCAAAGGCCCCAACGGCGGATCCTCGTCGAACCTCGGCGCGTTCCACAAGCAGCTCCGCGCGGCGTATCGCTCTCGCAACACCGGCGCCGTCGTCTCCATCTGGCAGGACCTCAAGGCCCGCCTGGCGCAGAAGCCGGATCTCGCCCGGCAGATGCGCGAGGACCCCGAGTTCCTCGACTTCTGGATCTTCGTGTGGTGCGCCGTGCGCCGGCCGGCCAAGCTGCAGGAGACGCTCGACCTGATGCAGGAGATCCGGGTGCAGCCCACGGTCAAGTCGTACACGTCCATGATGCACGGGTGGAAGATGTGCAAGGACGTCGACAAGATCGCCGCGCTCTGGGACAAGCTGGTCGAGTCCGGCATGCGGCTCGACGCCGTCATCTGGACGGAGCGCATCTCGGGCCTCATCGAGGCGGGCAAGCCCCAGACAGGCATACAGGCGCTTGCGGAGATGATGGCGCTGTGGAAGCGGGCCGTCAGCAAGAGGGGAGCCGACGGCGCCGCGGCCATCGCCGTCCAGCCCAACATCGAGGTTGTCAACGCCGCTTTCAAGGGACTCATCTGCCTCGACCTCCGCGCCGCCAACGAGGTCCTCGCGTGGGCCGGCCGCGAGGGCATCGAGCCCAACATCCGCACCTACAACATCCTGCTGCGCGAGAGCTTCCGCAGCGACACGCCCGACGACGTGCAGAGCCTCCTGCGCGCCATGAAGGCCCAGGGCGTCGAGCCCGACGCCGCCACCTTCACCATCATCCTCGAGGAGGTGCTCGGCGTCCTGGACAACACGTCGGCCGCCGAGCAGGTACACGCCGTGCAGCAGGTCTTCGCCGACATCGAGGCCGCGGGCCTGCGCGCCAACCTCGAGACGTACGGCAAGATGCTCTACGCCGTGGCCTCGCTCGCCAACGGCGGCGCCGACGAGGCCGTCGCCGCCGTCCAGGCGCACATGAGCGCCGCCGGCTTCTCCGCCACGCCGCACATGGTCACCATCCTCATCGAGCGCGCCCTCGCCCGCGACCACCACCCCCCGCCCGGCGCCGTGCAGGCCCTCCTGCGCGAGCACAACCTCACGCACGTCGCCCAGGGCGACCAGACGCTGTGGGAGCGCGTCATGAGCGCCCACGCCGCCACCGGCGACACCCCCGCCGCCATGGTCGTCTTCGCGGACCTCGCCCGCGCGGGCCGGCCCGTCACCTCGCTGCCCTGCCTGACGGACTTGCTCAGGGCGCTGCTCGCCGCGGGGCGGCCCGAGGACGCGCGCGACGTGGTGCGCGCGGTGCTGCGGCACAAGGTCCGCCGCGCGGCGACCGAGGGCGTCGAGGTCGGGAGGGATGCGCGGTACTGGCGCCATCACTTTTGGTACATGGCCCGGGAGAATGGGCTGCTCAACTGGGACGAGGTGCCGCTGGAGCTGCAGAGCCGGCTGCGCGGGCACGCGAGCTGATGGAAGGGGATGCCGCACGTGCAAATCTTGTAACTCTTGTAACATCATTTATGGTAACCATCGGCGGCATCGCGTCCGTATGTAATATAGAATATCCAAATAACCAAACACCAGGCCCCATCGGCCGTGTCCCATATGCGCCTCACGCCCGTCCAAAGACGTCTCTAGTTTGTAAATCGTCAAAACAGTTCCCTCACGACTCGTCCATGGCATCACTCCCCCCTTCCCCTGAGTTATCACCACCACCGCCGGCGGCGCCGCCTCCCTCCTTCGCATTCCCGCTCCCGCTCTCCAGCACAGCAGCCACCTTCTCCAGCCCTTCCACTTCGCCCTTGGCCAGGCCCCTGCCCTCGCCCTGCCACTCGCCGTCGCGCACCTCGCCCCGCGGACCGAGCTCCAGCCCGCCGGAGCGCTCGAGGTACTTGCGCGACGAGGCCTCGATGTACTCGGCGCGTTCGCGGCGCCACGACTTTTTACCCTCGGCGGGTTGCTCGTCGTCGTCTTCGTCGCCTCCAGCATTGGCGGCGTCTGCTGTGCCGAGGTCAGGGAGGATAGTGCGCAGGGAGGTGGAAAGCGAGCGCAGGGCCTGGAGCTGGGAGAGGACGAATTCGGTCGTCGTCGTGATGGGCTGCTCAGTGCCGCCCTCTTCGAGGTTTCCCTTGTCGCGCAGGAAACCAAACGGACTTGGCTGCGTCCCCTCCTCCGCCTTGACATCCCCGTCCCGCATCCCCAGCACGCCCCTCAGCCTCCGCAGCAGCGCCTCGTTGCGCGCCCTCTCCGCCTCGAGCGCCACGTGTAGTCTCTGGCTCGCCTGGAGCCTCCGCCGCAGCGCCGTCACCGACTCCGGTGTCGGGCGGTCCGGCTGCGGGCCCGGCGCCAGGTCCAGGCCGTCGTAGTGCGCGAGGCGCATATAGGGCTGGTGCTCGGGCCGGACGGCGAGGATGTAGCGCATCACGTACAGCTCGAAGAGATCGAACTTCTTGTCGATGGAGGCGTTGAGAAGAGTCTCTAGCTGGTGCGTGCCGTTTTCGATTTCGAGCTTGGCCGCCTCTTCGAGGGAGATGCCGTCGGCGGCGGCGGCATTGTCCTTGTCTTTGGATTTCTTGGACGTGCTGGAGGGGAAGCCGAGCTTCTGCGGGGGTATGGAGAGGAGGAGACGCTCGACGGAGTCGATGGCGCGGTCGGAGAGCACGTTGACGGTGTTGATGATGTCGTCGAGGAGGGCCTGGGGGCGTATGGGTGTTAGTGACCGCGGGTGTGAGAGGGGAGATTGAGACGTACAACGGGGGGGTAGCTAAAGTGCTCCGTCAAGAGCTCATAGTCGGAACTGGTTGGCGCAGACATGGTGCCTTGCCTGGTATCGACTGCGACGAGATGATGGCCCGTTGGCGATGCCCAGACGCGACGAGACGCGTTTCCAGAAGTAGAGTCGATGCGACCGGCCAGTCGCTGTGTCGCGGGCCAATTCCCTTGACAATTTCGGGCGAAAAAAGCTAGTCCTTCGGCGAGCAAGAATACAAAGTCCCTCGGCAATAAATGGCGTGTGGAGTTGTTACGATGAGAAGTAGAAAGGCACAAGCCGTGGTTTCGAAGAGCTACGAATTGCTACCTGAATCGCAAGGCGCCAGCATTTTTGTAAAGTCGCACCTGACGCCCCGCGCTGACGAGCAACCAGACCCTTTTTACTTCGTACGTCACCCCCGCACCCGGTGGGCCTGCACCTCACGTCCTGCACCACAGCGTGATCATCTTGCATCGCAAGGGCACAGACCGCAGGCCCCCAAAGACAGCAACGCACGAGGCCGGCGGCATCATGCCTGAATTCAAAGGTTTGGTCAAGAACGGGTGGAAGCCCGAAATGAAAGGCACCTCGCTCAGGGGCCAAGTGGTGAGTGGTGCCCCAGCATCCCCCGTCGCGCTCCTCCGGGGATGGACCTCAGTTTCTCACATGCCGCATATGTACAGTCCGGCCTCATGGGCCGCAACAAGGACTCCTCCTCCGAGCGGTCCCAGCACGTCGCCCGCCCCCTCACCGACCTCAAGGACCCCTCGTCCTTTGCTCCGCCCCCACGACGCTCCGGCCCCGCCGCCGTGCCACCCCCGCCGCCTGCCCCGGCCTCTCCGCGCAAGGTCGTCGCCGCGCCGTCAAAGTACCAAGACCCGCGCGCCCCGGACGTCGAGCCGCCGCACATGTGGGCGCCGCAGGAGGAGGACGCCGAGCAGCCGCCGCGGGGGCCGTATCGCGTCAACACCACGGGCCTGACGACGGACCACCTGCCCCCGCCGCCGGGCCGGAAGGACGGTGCGGATGGGCGGAACCCGCCTTCGAGCGATTCCTCCGTAGGCGGCGCGAGCAAGCCCGGTCCCCCGAGTCTGCCTCCACGGCTACCCCCGAGGGGAGGCAGCGAGAGCCCGCAAAAGGCTAGTCCGTCGAATACGGGAAACGGGTATTTGAACGAGGGAGCTGTCGACAGATTGGGCGCCGCAGGCCTGTCCGTCCCGGGACTCGGGATCGGACGCTCCAGCCCTTCCAATGCCAGCTCGCCCAGTCCTCCGCCTCCAAGACCCGCACCCGGGGCCGGGGCCGGTGGAAGCGGCCTCAACCTCCAGGTCAACGAGCTCCAGAACAGGTTCTCCAAGATGGGCACATCGTCGGGCTCTACAACCGCACCGCCTCCCAGCGAGGGCACAACCTGGGCACAGAAGCAAGCCGCGCTCAAGACAGCTTCGTCATTTCACAAGGACCCTTCGTCCGTCTCGCTATCAGACGCCAAGGTGGCTGCCACCACGGCCAACAACTTCCGGCAACGACACGGCGAGCAGGTCGCGGCTGGGGTCAAGAGCGCAAACAACTTTAACCAAAAATATGGCGTCATGGACAAGGTTGGGGCCTACGCGGGCAGACAAGGTCAAGGTGACGCTGCGACGGGCGCTACTGGATCAACGGGGGCAGCGCCTGGCTTGGCTGGAAAGAAGAAACCGCCGCCGCCGCCGCCCAAGAAGAAGCCTGGTCTGGGCGGTTCGACAAATCCTGCCCCAGCCAACGACGGCGCGCCACCGCCGATTCCCATGTCGACGAGGCCAGCATTTTGAAGATTCGTTCCTGTGACCAACTCGGCATTTGGGCGGCGTTTTGCGGTGCGTGATTGGTGCCTGCGAGTGAGTGTACATACGATTGCAAACTCATGAATGGAGTTGCGGGGACGGGACACAGGGGCCTGTGATTCTTCTTTTCTTGTGGCTCTCCTACTATGGTGGGTTGGCGGTATACGGCCAGGCGCTGAAAAACGCAGTAATGTAGCTTTTTCTAAATCATAGCCCTGGGAAAGCAAGGCGCACGCAGGTTTGATGGCACTATGCGCTTAAACCTTGGTCTCCTTGACGCCGTGCTTCCAGATGATGACATAGGGGGTGACACCGTCCTCGCGGTAGTTGAGGAGGACAATGCTGGGAGTTGCGTCAGTAAGTCCAGTGGTTTCGTGTGTACAAGGGGGGCACCATACAGGCCATCGGGGTTCATGGACTCGCCAGTGTAGAACTCGAGGTCCTTGAAGTTGGGCAGCAGCTTCTCCTTGACGTAGGTCTGGGCGCCCTTCTCGAAGGCGGTGATGGTGTCGGCATCGGCACCGCGCTCCTGGAGGGCAGCCTTGACAGCCTTCAAGTAGCCTGCAAAGGTGGCATGGTTAGTGGCGATGCGCCGCATGGGGACGGGGTTGTAGTTTGCGCACCCTTGAGGTAGCTCAGGTAGCCCTTCTTGTCGAACTGGGTGGACTGGAGGCGGAAGGAGTAGACAATGTTGTTGACCTTGACGGCCGTGTCCTCGAGAGCCTCGTCATCACCACCCTCGGCGGAGGCGTTGGCACCGGTGTCTAGAGGTGTTCGGGTTAGCACCGGGGGTATTTCAAGCAGAGACGCGCCTCCCCCGCGCGCGTGAAGTCATCGTCGCACTCGCATGATCGTCGAAGATTGGGAGCGGCGGGGGTGAGGCGAGACGCGGGGTCCGTCCAGTGATGCATGGAGCAGACAGCGGCGGGGAAGCCCAGGGACGTCTTCGGACATACCGACGTTGACGGCCTCCTCGGTGATCATGGCGCAGTCGGCCTCATAGACGATGTCATCAATCTCCTGGAGGTGGTACGAGTCGGAGAGGATCTCGTCGCCGGTGAGGATATCCTGTTGTCGTCGAATGCCACATGTTAGCCAGCGTGAACAGCGCAGGAGGCGGGGAAGGCCAGCGCCGTGGCGGGGTAAACAGGATGATGCCCATCTTTCCGCCGACGGCAGGGACGTCTGCGGGAACGTACGGTGTAAACCTTCATGATGGCGGCTGTTGCGACGAATCGACGGCGAGGATATGGATAGGGAGAGGAGGGAAATCAACAATGAAAAGATGGACGCGGGTGGAGAGAGATATGCGAAGCTGGAGAGGGGGACAGGAAGCGCAAACTGCGAATAATAAAATTCAAAGCGGGATGGTGGCGGGCATCTTGGTGGGGTTTTTGCGCGCTAGCACGGCCAATCCAGGGTCGCCAGAAGGACTTCGGCGCTCTGGACTGGCAAGACTGGCCTATGTGCCCCGCTGCAGCAGAAAAATTTCACTTGGGCCATGTTTTCAGGCCTTGGGTTTGGGTTAATTATGCAACAGTGCGTTGCTGGATTGCTTTATCGGGGTGGCCAAGAAGGCGGTATATGAGCCTGTTTGGCCGCCTGTGAGTCGGGTATTGCGCAAACATATGCTAGGAGTAGTATGTATTTTGCGTCCTCATTGCTCAATCAAGTGGCTGTCTGTTCGGCTTAGTGGCAAGTGCGTTGATGGGTTGGCAGCAAGCGCACTGTTACAAGGCAGACAGTGAGTGAGGTGAGGGTATCACAGCTCAAGTCCAAGATGTACGAAATATATATGGCTCTATCTTCTCACCCTCGCTACGAAAGAATTTAAACCAGACAAGAATTTGCTGACTCCCAAGATCCCATCCCATGCACCGATAGCCATCATCATGTTGTCTGCTGCACGCATGATTCTTGGGTTGCTTCAATGGTATAGGGTAGGCAAGGCACCCGGACATTGGGGGACGAGGTACGAGGCACCAAGTAGCAACATGACTGGGCAACAGGGCAGCAATTAAAACGATGCAACATCATTATTTACAGATGGCCGTGCTCTGCTCCGTATAAACCGCACTCAACGAAAGCGTCATGCCCTTGTAAGAGAGTGGTATCAAGAGCCAGCTGGTGTGGACAGTCCCGTCTCTGGGACTACTCGTAGGCCCACAAGGCTGATCAGGTATCCAACGAGCCTGCATGATTCGGACAGTCAAACAGGAGCTTTTCGCCGTCATCTGCTGAGCTTGACTTGTCATAGCATGATGGAAACCCAGGGCGTCTCGATGCCTGCCGTTGATGCCTTGCGACCACTGGCCTGGACACAGGTACATGGCATGTGCACGTCGCGTCACGCCCGTCTCGACTGGCAAAATCGCCTCAACGTCTCGGACCAAGCCACAGCAAACCTACACATCATCATCGCAGTGCCCCGTGTTATTAATAGTGCCTGCCCTGCGTGCGCACGAATTTCGCATTGAATGCGAGCAGCGTACGGAGCACGCACTCGACTTACCAAGCAGTACGAGTATTCGCACGTATGCTCCGTACGCGTAAAGGGTCCTGGCCTCCCGGGTGGGCTGATGTCTTGGCCAGACGCGCGACGTCGGAATATCTGCCAACCGAGATTGATAAAAAATCATGCCCAGACACATCCAAACGCCCAGAAACGGACCGTTGCACCAGAAAAGCCAGCCAGCCATCCAACCATCATCATCCCCCATCCCCATATTCATCAATCCACACGCCACCCAGCCCGGCCAACCTCCTCCAGGGGGCCCAAATCCGAGCCTCCGATACTCCCGCGCGACCGACGCCACCCAACGACGCAGGCCGCCAAAAGCTTCCCCTGGCATTTCCGCATTCTCGCCTCCGTCATTCAGTTCCCTCTCATTCCCGCCCTTGTCTTGTCGCCCTTGTCTTGTCGTCCATCACTCCTTTTCTCACCCGCCAACATCATCGCCGTCCGTTGCGACAACAAAAGTCTTCCTTTTTAATTCCACGATTCGATTCGCTCATTGGTTGCCATTCGTCGTTTGAGCGTGTCGTCGCGCACGCATCCATCCCACCACCGCCCGCCGCGCCCGCGACAAACGTCTCGTGCTCGCAAGACGACCGCCGAGCCATCGTCCCGAGAACCCGCATCGACACACCGGAACCCCCGAGCGACCAGGGACAAGCAAGGAGGCCATGGTCAACCACACGTCTGGCCCCTCTGCAGCCTCCGCCATGGCCAACGAAACCCTCTTCGACACGGCTCTCCCGCCGCTGCCGACCTTCAGCCTCGAGCCCACCGGCGACGTCTTCGCCTGGATATCCGACTTCTGGCTGTCCCTCCTCCTGCCCGTCGCCGTCTACTGGGCCATGTCCATCTTCTTCCACGTCATCGACGTCCTCGACCTCTTCCCCCAGTACCGCCTGCATACCCCCGACGAGATCCAGCGCCGCAACCATGCTTCGCGCTTTGAGGTCGCCCGCGATGTCGTCATCCAGCAGGTCATCCAGGTCGTCACCGGCGCCGCCCTGGCCATGACGGAACCCCCCGAGATGCACGGCAAGGCCGAGTACGACGTCGCCGTCTGGGCTACCCGGCTCAGGCTGGCCCAGCGTGCGCTGCCCGCCCTGCTGAGCCTGCTGGGCCTCAACGCCACGGCCATCTCAAAGAACATGTCCGCCTCGCACCCGCTGCTCGCCGGCGTGCTGGCAGGAGGCTACTACCCCTTCCTGGCCACCGCCGAGTCTGCCGCACCGGCGTTTGCGCCCTGGGAGTTGACCGCCGCCAAGCTCATCTACCACGTCCTCATCCCCGGGCTGCAGTTCTTTGTCGCCGTCTTCTTCCTCGATACCTGGCAGTACTTTCTCCACCGGTTGATGCACATGAACCGCTGGCTGTACAGTAAGTTGACGCCCAACGCCGTCTCATCCTGTTGTTATACTCTGAGGGACTATTGCTAACGCTCAGGCTCCATCAGCCACCTTCCACTCGAGACACCACCGCCTCTACGTCCCTTACGCCTACGGAGCGCTCTACAACCACCCCTTTGAGGGCTTCTTGCTGGACACGCTCGGCGCGGCCGTCGCGTTCAAGGTCACGGGCATGACGCTGCGCCAAGGCACCTGCTTCTTCACCTTCTCGACTATCAAGACCATAGACGACCACTGCGGCTACGCCTTCCCTTGGGACCCCCTCCAGCTCATCACGAGCAACAACGCGGCCTACCACGACATCCACCACCAGACGTGGGGCATCAAGGCCAACTTCTCGCAGCCCTTCTTCACCTTCTGGGACACGCTGCTGGGGACCAAGTATAAGGGCTCCCGCACCGACCGGTTGGCCGACAAGAAGCGGGTCGAGAAGACGAAATAAACGAAGATAATAATAATGCCGTAATTGGATCCCTTTCGCTATTACCTTGTTCCCCTTGGACCCCCGTGTACAATCTCCCTTTTCCCCCTTTTTGTTGGGGCTTTTTGCCCAAGCCGCCACACATTCGCTGTCCACTTCGGTCTGTTTTTGGCAACAGGATGAGGCGGCTTGCTTGGATGACGACGACGACGACGCGGACGCCGTCAGAGGCCACATTTAATACTTTAATATCCCTTTCTTCTGTACGAGCGGCCCTGCTCATGATGGGGTAGCGGCGGGGGATCCTTGTCTCTGGAACTGCCTGCCCCCAGCCTTATGGGCCGGGTGCACGGCTTCAAATGTGTATGTATATTCAAATGTTTGGGGGCGCAGGCTGTTTTTCCCCCTTCACAAAGTGGGACGGGAAGGCTAATGTCTGGCTGGTGTTACGCGTCACTGGGGGGGCCTTTTCTTATTTTAAACCATTGCGGGCGGCTGTGTTTGTCTCTCTGGGGGTTCTTTTATCCCATGTACATACCATATCTTATGCTCGAAAACCGGGACAGCTCGGGGAATGCTCACTTATCGGGATATATATTAATTGGCAACTATACGGGAACGCGCCATGCACACGAAGACCCCCTGCGGTGAATGAGACGTTGTTACGCAGACAATCTGCCGCATGACCTCATTGACCGGACATATGCGCTCTCGGACAGCTGAAGCGAGGCGGCTACGGGCTGCACAAAGAGGAGCTGTGTTGCTGGATAATTGGCAAGGCACGGCACGGCATTGCGTAGAGTGCAACTGCCCAACTGCTGCGTTCATCACCAATCCCTGCCACCCGATCCGTGAATCCGTATAAATGCAGTCATCAGAGAGTGGTGCGCGTGACTCGCCAATCTCGTCGCCCGCTGCTTGTCGGCCGCGGGAGGAAGCTCACCCCAGTCGTCATTACGGTTGTGCAGGCTGCAGAACCGGTCAGCAGGCCATCGGCCATAGCTACGCCTTGGACTTGTGCAAGCCAGAGCAAGTGGCAACGGCCTCGGTTGTCGGTACCATCTGAAAAGGGAGTCGCACGCCTGGAGCTTCACAAGGTTAATGAAAGGAGCCATGTGTCGACGGGGGCGGTGCCACGCACTGCGACATGCCGTGCGCCGCAGATGGATGCACTCATACCTTGGAACCGGGACAACGCCACAGCCATCCTTGGGGGTCGTCTTGTGCGACGCGGCTGGCCGGACCGAGTAGAGAGAGCTGGGAGTATAGGAGAGTTGATAGTTGATTGCCGCGGGATTGGGAAGGATCTGGTATAAGCCGAGGACACGATGCTCATCCAGGTTCACTTAGACGGATTGCCACAGGCCTGGCGCCGCTTGATTGATAAAGGTAGGGAGAGTGTTTGAGGGATCGATTACGAATGCGGCGAGTATAATCAAAGCCTCCCTCGGCCCATTATCGAAACGAGAACACATGTAGCACGAGATGGAGCGCTGGACATTTGGGGCGTTGCACGGTGCAACCCGTGGGACGGACGCGCCCGAGCGGGAGGGTAGGACGTGCGGACCTGCCGCCGGATGCTTCCAGGATGCAGAAAGGCTGAGACCAAGGCATTGTCAACAAAACCAAGGCCGATGATGATCGAGGAGTTTGCCATTGGGCAGGGGTTCTATAGATTCTTGGAAGAGCTGCCGAGGTCATCTGCATATGGTATCACTGTTGACGGGGACTGTGGTTCCTTGAGCGACGAGAGTCGAGGCCTGGAAAGACGTCGGGTGCGTTGTGCTTAGGGGCGCGCTCCGAATGACCCGAACTTCTGAAGTGACGAACTGATAAGACCTGAGGTCGGTACGGAGCAGCCCCGTCGTTGTTGCCGCACCTGAAGGCGAACAGGCATGTAGGCCAAGAGCTCGTCAAATTAAACCTGCGAGCGTGGCAGACCCAGTTTGCTTGCATCTCATCGCATCTCACTACCTGAACTACCTTATCTGGTAGTTCAAGGCACAGGCCGGTCGTTGTAGCGGTACCAGAGCCTCGGACAGAGCTGGGCCGGATCGGGAAGAAGAGAGCAGGAGAGCATGGCGATGGCTGTCCCGCGGGTAGAGTTGTGTGGATGATGAGAGAAGTCTCGTCCAAAGTCTGTCTGCATGCGGATATGTCTGTTGTTCACATTTGCACGCAGGCGTGACGTGGAGGGGCCGGAACCCATTCCTTGCCCAGCTGGGCCGCAGCAATGGCTTGATTTGTGCGATGCCCTGCATGTACTTCGTACACGGTGGACGAGAGGCAATGCAGGACCATGTGGATAATGCCGGATGGAGCAGCGCGCCAAAGTGCTGTGGCCTGTGTAGGATGGCATCAACGAGAACTAAGTGGTGAAGACGACGTCACTCGAGCAGCAGCAACTCCACGTTGGGCTCGAGAAATGGCTGGCAGAGACGGGTGGGCCAAGAGTCCCAGACGAGAGCCACGACTGATTACCGGTATTGTTGTGCTACCAACAGCTTGGGGTGCTCGGGTTGCCAGGCTCTGTTCCGTCCCCAATGTTGAATTGAATGTCTCTGCTTGCTTTTCCGCTCTCGGAACTGCATGAATGGATGCATGATGCGCATGTACGGATACCATGGTGTCGACTGGTGGCTTTCCATGACGGTTCCAATTGGCCGCGCACGTTGCAAGTGCGTCGCTGACGACGTGGTCTGTTGTCGAACCGGCAGCTGGATAACAGTGGAAGGACTGGAACCGGTACTGGAACCTGTGCGTTGCAAGGCACGGCAGCTGAACTTTGACTTTATTGGCATGTTCGGAGGGCCTTCTGGACGGGGAAACCTTCGTTGGCCCCCCCCCCCCCCCCCGTCATCATCTATCGACTCTCTCGCTCGGTGTCTCGGCGATCGTGGGACGAAGGCAAGGCCGGCGAAGGCGGAGCAATTGTCGGATCAAGCCGGCCCAGGGGTTCATTTCCTTCAAACGGTTGTTGGGCGAGCTTGGGGTCCATGCCTGATCCATGAGGGTGCTGGAGAGGGAGGAAGCGCAGTGACTGGCTGGAGGGCGGCAGTGTAATCAAAGCAGGACCCCCCTCCACCTTGCCAATTCTGGGCCGCAGAACCACCCCAGGGAGGCAGGAGCGGACATGATTCGAACGCAGCGCTCGGTAAGTTACGGACGACGGACTACGAGTACATACTGGAAGCTGCTCCACCTCGATTGCTGCTGCTGCGTCTCGTCAATGCAATGCTCGTCCATCATCAGTGGACAGACATGCAGCGAATTCATCCTCTTGTCCGTCCAATCTCCCGCCAAAGGGCCCCTGCGCGAGACTCGAGAGCCGGGGAACGTCCATCAGGCTAATCAGCCAACCGACGACTCCATCCATCCATCCATCCATCCACCCATCGGTCCATGATGCGCTAGACGATCGATCAAGCGCCAGCTCCAGCCTCCAGTCCAGCTCCAGTCAAGCTCCCGTACCAGTACTTGCGCCTGCTAGACTTTCCATTGGGTCCGCCTTGGCTTACACCAACGCCCACGGCGAACTGGGACTCGACGGACCAATCTGCTAAGCATTCAGCTGCCCTGCCCTGCCCAGCCCAATGCCACCATCAATCACATCACCGAGCTGAGGTGACGACGAGCCAGCCCGGCTGAGCTGGTCTGGTTTCTGTGAGAGACCCCTGGCTGGGCATTGCGTATGTGGCAGGGACGGGATAGTAATATTAAGATATCTGCATCCGTCGTTATCCTTGGGCCATTCACTGCCTGCTCTCCCCCCTCATACGCTCTGATAGCAGCCAGAGCAGCATCTCCTCCTTGTCACGACTCATACGCCATCAATTCGTTTCGTTGGACATTGGGCTTTCACCGAATCCAGCTCGGCTTTACTCGCTTCATCTAAGCGACCTGGCATCAACTGCACCCTGGCCGGCGGCAGCCAATACGTACGAGTATCGTCGACCCGTCACGTCAGCTTTCCGTCCCTCCACCCCGGGGAGCCCCAGGAAGCCCTCACTCTGCGACAACAAGCCCACAGAACCTCAAACGTCCGCAGGGACACGGCATCTCCACCGCTTCACCCCTGCCCAGCAGCAAGAGGCGTTTCGTCTCACTCATCAATTCTCCGACATTTGTTCCATTCCCTTGGAGCACAAAGCTATTAAGCGCTGCCTCCTCGCCCTTTTTCTACTAATAGCTCGCTGGCCCATCTCGGCGCTTGCGATCACCACTGCGCCCGTCTTCCATTGGCCAATTCCATTCCCGGCAGTCTGGGCGTCGGCGCCTGTCCAGACATGCGACGGTCGTCTCGTGTTTCATTGCTTCGCCTCTGCCTATGATTGACGAGATTGGGAGCCGTCGACCCCAGTCCAGCTGCTTCGGCGCTTCGCTCAGGGTCGAGAAATAGGCACCTGGACGGAGCATCACCAACACCAAGGCGAGAGAGAGACGAGTATTTACACGCGCTGCTGCCCTCACCATGGATCCCACCACGACTCTGATTACCTTTTTGCTGTGAGTTTACCTGCTCCTTTTTGCTCCTCTTTTGCCTTTGCTTGTTTGCTTCTTCCTCTCGTCCATTGGCTTCACTGCGTCTCGCTGGCCTTGTTTTGTTCAATTGCATTCGTCTCCCCTGCAGGCTGGCGCCCTGCCTCGCGAGCCCGAGCTCGTCTTCCTCTGCTGGTCTCAGTAGCCAAGATCCTCATTTGGCTCCACGTCCGAAGCCCCCATTCCTGGGACACGCGAGCTCTCCTTGTGCATCTTTGTCGGTATGCTATGTTTGTTCATTTGCTCATTCACAATGCAATCTGCCCCGGCCAGCCATCCCTGCAAACTGTCTCATTGCGCCCGGCACCCGGGCACAGGGCTGAGGGCATGCGATTCATATATCCATACTAGTGCTAGTCTGCGGCTATCCCGTCCATCGTCTCATCACCTACACGAGTCGATGGGCCTGTTCCTGTTATGAGCTGACACCCAAGTTACCAGTCAAACGGATCCCTCGGTCCAGTCGGTCCAGCTCATTGGCTCTTGGGACAACTTTTCCACGTGCTACACCATGAAACACGATGTCCGGCGCGGCCGCGGCCAGTGGAGCGGATGCTATTCCTTCAAGGATATTGTTTGCGAGGATAAAGCCATCACTGGCTTCAGGAGGAGCGGCGGCCTCAAGATGGGTGCCACCTATTATTACTATGTTGGTCCCCGGCGCCGCAACTCTCCCCTGTCTCGCTGTATTTGCTGACACCTTTTCTTTTCTTGTAGTACGAGGTGGATGGGTCGACCGAGACGTATGATCCTGCCGAGCCTTGGACGACTGCCTGTCCCTATCTCCCAGGCCAGACCGTTAACACGTTGAGCGTTCCCATCGAGCACGCTTTACGACACCGCAGCGCGTCCCTCACCTCGATGCGCCAGGAAAGCTTCAAGACAATGGACCCTGAAGCCAAGTTCAGCACGCCGCGGCCAGCTCCCGTCTCTGTGTCGGATGCCACCATCCGTCGCCTTGGTTCCGCCTCTTCACTGCTCCACAACCGACCCGCTACCCGTTCGCTCTCGCCTGCTCCCTCGTGGAAGCGCTTCTTCACCCGCAGACTGGCCAGCCGTGATTCTGAAAGTGAATCTTTGCTGGAACAAGCCACTGTCCACTCCATGCTCTCGGTACCGTCGCCGAATCAGACCCGCTGCTCTACCCCGTCAGAAGGTAGTCGGACGAGGGACATTTCGCCAGAGTCCTTGCGTCGGTTCCTTTCTGAAGATACTCCAGCACGGCCCGACTCCAACTCGAGCCATTCGCCGGCCTTGGCTATCCCCGAGAATATTGCTGAGGAAGTCGACGACGACGACAACTTTGCAACTTCGGCTACTTCGGAGAATCAAGTTTATGCCACATGTCTATCGCCGCCGCCCTTTCAGCGCTGTGCATCGTCAGACACGGTACCGCTTACCGCTGCCAACTCAAGCTCCCTAACCCTCGCCACACCGCGTCCCTCTAGCCACCAAGGCTTAGGGACAGAGACAAAACAGACGCCGGAGCCCTCTGCCGCCCAGGCTCTCCCTAAGCTCGAGATCAACTCGCAGCCTCGCTGGTCCATTTCTGCCACCTCTAGCTTGCTCACGACCCCTATCTCGCCTCACCTGATGGAGGATGAGCCACCATGCTTTTACGACTCCTATGACGAAGATGAAGTATTATCCAGCAACGACAGCGACAACTTCTCGTACCAGCCGCTGCCCGGACTGTCTTGCACGGAACAGGCTTTCAAGGGCTACAGCTTACCCCGGCAGAGCAGCGAGTGCAAGGACATGGCTAACGCGAGCCCGGCCATCACGACCCTGAATTCTCCGCAGCTGCTTGCTAGGGGTGATTCCGGCATCCCCGTCAGCGGAGCAAATCTGCTAGGGGCAACCATCGACACCGGCCTGGACGACTTTGTTAGCGAGCTGGGCTGGATAGTGGACGCCATCGGCAGCGGGCGAAACTGACCATCGCCGATGCTACCGATTCTCACCTCAAAAACCTCAGCACACTCAACACCCCCTTTCTCGACACTGTACAACCAAACCTCATGCACACGACGCAACAACCGTATAGATGGAAGACGACATTCATGTGCAACATGTATATGAATCCGGCATGATACATGCCAACTTGGGCCACCTGGCCTGGTGTTTATGGTTTTTTTTATTACTAATTCTGCAAGTTCCGAATCGGCAAAAGAAAAAGGCGCGAGTCGCCAGGAAACAACTCGGAATAGGCATATAAACGTTGATACCCCCCCTTTTCTGGTGCAGGCTTGGGCCTCCGGAAATGAGACCGGAGGCAACTGGAGCACGGTGCCTAAAATGCTTTTTACTCGGAAGAACAGGAGACAGGTGGCAGTAAAAGAACGTTAAGAGGATGGGGACATGTGTTTAAACATGTGGATTGGAATTTTGCTGTGCTTGGAGGAAGCAATCTGGCTGGCGCATCGAGTGCTGGATTTTTGCGACGAGATTCAAGGGAGACATGTGTGAATGGATGGATGATTTGAGGATGCCTGCCTTCTTCAACTTGATTCGCCGTGATCCTGTATGTGTGCCCCTGACTCCCGTACTTGTGATAATTGTACCGTGATAATACACGGTGACCATCTGGCCCTTTCCATTTATTGTCTCCCTTCTTGTTTTGAAGGAGAAGGGGTATCTACACTGCCAGTTTCCCTGTCTAGTCCTAGTCATACACAGCCTCTGCAGAGGCATGGAAATCCAAGCCAACGCGTCCCGAGAAGCCGAAACCGGCACATGGCGCATCTCCCATAGATACTACTGTGCTGTCACCGCCGTTGTCTGCTGCGCTGGCTGCGCTGGCGGTGCTGGCTGGGCGGCTGTCGCCTCCACTACGGCCTTGTCGCCGTCACCTGCCCCTGCAGCGGGAGCCGCGTCGGCCGCGGGAGGTTTCTTCTCCTGTCCAGCCGCCTTGACCCCCTCCGCTTTCTTCTCCTCGGCCTGCTTCTTTTCCTCTTCCGCCTTGGCCTTGGCCTCCTCGGCCTTCTTCTTCTCTTCCAGCCGCTTCTTCCGTTCCTCCTCCGGCTCCGGGTGGAGGAAGCGCTCCGGCACGCCCCGAGCGGCCATCGTGCCGCTGCCGACCCATGCGCCGATGAGGCGGCTCCAGTGGTAGTCGCCCTTGTGGAGGCGCTGGATCTCGCGGTAGGCGGTGGCGTTGTAGTAGGGGAGGCCGGTCTTTGAGTCGCGGTAGCGGGCCGGGTGGTTGGTGATGACGCAGAGGGGGGCGGGAGTAGGCTCTAAGCACAAATGGTCAGCATTTTGCGAAGAGGAAGAGGAGGACAAGGGGGCCTGGTCTTACTTGACAGTTTGGTCATCTTGCGGCCGAAGAGGATCTGCGTCTGCACCGTCTTGTCGCGGATGGCATTCTCGTCAAAACTTCGGTATATGATGGCGTTGCGCGCCGTAGTCGACTTGCGTGCCGGTTCTGCGGGGGCTTCCGCGGGGGCTTGCGGTGCCTCGGATAGACTGGGACTCGCCGACTTGCTAGCTGGCGCGGCCTCGTTCAGTATAGGCTGGAGGTGAGTCTCGCGAGCGACGGCGGGTTTCGGTTCCGGCGCCGCGGGCGTGGCTGTGGTGGCGGGCCGCTCCGGCCGTGGGCTTTGCCTTTGCATAGATGGAGGAACAGACTGCTGCGACGTGTCCGGCGGCGCGAGAACGTTCGACTTAGGACCGTTCGTCGGTGGCGCCCCGTTGACGTTGATGCCGGGCGGCGGAGCCATCATCGGCGCGGCGAGGACGCCTGATGGCCGTGATTCTGGAGGTCGAGACATGCCTGACGGTGTTGCCAACGGGCTCGGACTCTGCGGCGGGGGAGCTGGTGCTGCGAGGCCGCTGGGCGGTGCAGGTGGAGGAGGAGATGGTAGAGGAGGCATTGCCATGAGGCGCGGGGTTTCTTCCTGCTTTGGGACGGGAGCAGGAGGTTGTGGCACGGGTTGTTGCGTTTCGTTGTTTGCGGATGTGGTCGTAGGCGGTTCCTTGGGCGCCTCTTGTTGGCCCTCGTTACTGGTGCCATTCATTGCCCTCATGGATGTCGGTTCAGCAGCCGGAGCTCCCTCCGCTGACTTGCTGTCTGGGTCGGGTTTTGGCACGGGAACAGTATCTCCAGCAGCCCTGGCCTTGTCGTCCGTCTTCTTCTCGGCCACCTCAGGCGTGGCAGTCTTGTCGCCGTCCTTGCCCTTGCCCCTGGCCCCCTTATCAGCCTTTTCCCTCTTCTTCTTGGGCTTCTCCTCAACCATCGTCACGTGCTGTCCGAGAGCGTCCTTCCACTCCCTGACGCCGCTCCAGAAGGTAATGACGGGGCCCTTGAGCGTCCTGTTGTTGAGCGCCGCCAGCTTCGCCCTCCTCTCCTCCTCGCGCTGCTTCTCCGTCTCTTCCCACCGGTTCAAGCTCTTGCTGTTGCGCTTCTCGACGATGGCGGCCTCGGCCAGCCGCTGCTCCTGCGTCATGGGGGGCTTCTTCATAGCCTCGAGCTTGGCTGCCTTCTTCTGCATCTGCGCCAGTTGCTTCAGCCTCCTGGCTTCGCGCTCCACCATCTGCTGGTGCAGCTGTTCCTTGGAGATGCGGGTCGTCTGGCGGGACGAGGCGCGGGTCGGCAGGTCGGCAGGCGACGGCAGCCATGATGCGCGCTCAGACTTCTTCTTAGGACGCGGCGCGGGCGCGGCTGGTGTCGTCGGATCGATGCGGACCTTCTTCCTGAACTTGGCCGGGATGGCCTCCTGTGCCTTTCTCTTGCGCTGGGCGGCGCGGCGCTCCTTGGCCTGTCGCTCGAGCTCCTTTTCGCCCTCGAGGTCGTCGCCATTGGCGGCGTTATTGTTGTCGTCCTCGTCATCGGAAGACGAGTCCATCTGCACGTCCGACGCATCGCCCTCGACGTCGGAGAAGCCCTGGTCGTCGTCGTCCTCGGCGAACAGGAGCTCCAGGTCCGAGTCGGGCTCCTCGTTGGCCAGCATCGACTTCATGCGGTTGCCGGCCGTGGACCGCCGCTGTCGCGTCGTGGCAAGCCATTCTGTGCGCTGCGCCTTGGTGTCGCTGTCGGAGCTGTCGCCGTCACCGTCGCCGTCGCTGTCGCTGTCGGTCGGCGGGTCGGACAGCCGCGACCCGTCTCTATCCGACGTCTTCGATTCCGAATCCATTAGGGATGGAAGCAGCCTTGCAGAGAAAAGGCGTGACGCATCCCCGTTGCGACGTAATCTGCAGGTGCCGCATCGAAGGGTAAGTTGGGGGTGGGAGGATGCAAAGGGAGACGCGTTTTTCGAGGGGTCGAGACCCAATATATTTTCGCTGACATGACGCTGGCCACCGTGACGTTTTGCGTCCGCACCTGTTGCATCACTACGGACTACCCACGAATGCTTACGTTACTAAACTACATAAGGTACGCACAAATTCACCCTTGTGAGGCATCTTACTCGACCAGTTTGGAAATCGAATGCTAGGACTATGAAACTTTGTTTCTGCAACGGCTCCAGCGCCTCGTGTACCGCCTTCGTTCATCTAAGGTAAGGAAAATGGCCGAATGCAGTCTCCCGCAAAGCCACCATCCATCCTACTTCCAACGCAAAATGTCTATGCCATGCAATCAATGATGCAGTCTGTCATCCAACGCCTCTCGCTGCCCAGTAGACCAGATCGTCCATCCAGCCCAAACAAATCAAATCAAACCAAACCAAAGCTTGCTCGGCTATGTGTATGTACGCTTCAGCTATCAAAGTGTGAGCAGCCTTGTGATCAGGAAGCGTCGCCTCCAAATCCGCGACTCAAGCCATCGACGAAACACAAACGCAGCTACTTCCTGCGGGCCTAAAACATAGGCCCATAGTTTTAAAACCACGTGCTTAACAAGCCCCCGGACATACTATATCTCGTCTGGCAAGAATTCCGTCTCGTCGGCCTTCCAGTCTTTACAAGCGCCAAACCAGTTGCGGTGGCGACATTTGCGCTCCTTTGAAGGCGTGGCACTTGCCGTAGACGTCGCCGTCGCCGTCCCCGGTGCCGTGAT
Source organism: Tolypocladium sp. Sup5 PDA-1 (assembly GCA_000750105.3). Classification (NCBI taxonomy): domain Eukaryota; kingdom Fungi; phylum Ascomycota; class Sordariomycetes; order Hypocreales; family Ophiocordycipitaceae; genus Tolypocladium; species Tolypocladium sp. Sup5 PDA-1. Next base: position 108,665 of record JPHH03000054.1, read on the forward strand.
GGGAGCTGCAGTAATGGTGGTAGGGAGAGTGCCAGGCTGTGCGCTTGTTGTGGTCGGCTCTGTTTTATCCCAGCACCCCCAAAACCTCCCTGGAGTCTCGCAAGTCGTGGTTGACGATGACGTTGGGATTGGTTGAGTGGTAGTGACATCCGTGGTCGTTGTTGACGTCGACGTCGACATCGTCGTCGTTGTCGTTCTTGTCGTTGCTGTCGTCTTATCCTTGCACCAAAACCACCCTGGAGTCTCGCACGTTGAAGTGGACGAAGTGGATAGTGTCGAGGTCGTAGTTGGCGTCGCGGTCGCGGCGGCTGTGGTATCCAGGCATCCCCACCAGCCTGGCGTCTGACAAGTTGACGTCCTGGTTCGTGTCCGCGTCGATGTGGACGAGGCTACAGTCGTGGTGCTCTCCGTCCCGTTGCTCTCGTACATCTTCCATTGAGCACAGTCCCGACACTCTGGGGTGAAGTTGCACTCTGGGACATCATCGTACTTAAGAATAACGTCGTGAATGACGGCTCGGATCTTGTGAGTGCCAATGCCCACGCGCCAACCCTTGTCGGAAACCACGTCCCAGACACACTCGCGACCAGTGTGGCAGGCCGTCTCCAGCGCATATCCAGCAAAGGAGCAGGAGGCGGTTGCGCCATTGCAGGTCCCGATATAGATGGGGTCGGCGGTGTGGCCAAAGTGGAAGGACCCGGTATGCTCTCGCGTCTGGGGGGCGTTGGGATCAGACCCCGGGGGCGTGGGCAAGCCAAGGCGAGAAGCCGCGAGGGCTTCCGGCACGGCTTCAAAGGTGACAGCGGGCAAGCCATACGTCAGGCCCAACAAGGAGGTGACGGCTCCTCCCAGCGAATGGCCCGTCAGCCAGACAACGGAGTCGGGATAGAGCTCTGTGACATTCGAATACAGTTCGCGAGCAGCCGCGTAGTACCTATTCTCGTCGCGCAGAGCCCCGGCGACGCAGGTGTTGTTGCAGGAGTAGGTGCCCGTCGCGCAGTCACAGACCTGGTGCCAGGTCCACTGTCCTTGCTGTCCGCAGCAGCAACTGAAGAACAAGTTGTCGTTAATCTTGTCGTTCGTGGTCGTGCCGTCCCCGTCAAAGACAGCGGGCGTCGTGCCCTTGAGCCCGATGACAATTGTCGAGTTGGTCTCGTCGGCCCAGACATGGCCACGGAGGCCGTCGGTGCGCCATCCGAAGTCGGCGCTTCGGTTGAACGGCTTGCCAACTTCCTCCCAGTCGGCCTCTCCTTCATTCTGCACGTACGAATTGGCGGCCATGTACGCCAAGCTCAGGACGGTGTCTTTGTCGGTGATGTCGGGAGTCGGAACCTCGTCCAAGGTCCAGGCGGAGGCGTCGAGGACGGCCGCGTAGCCGCTGCGCCTGGTTTGGGCAACCATGGGGTCTACCACGGACGGCCGCCGATCCACCAGACGCTCTATTGTGTGTGCGCGGCTCTTGGCCTTTAGATGCGACAGATCGTGTTCCGGGTAGTCATCCTCGGCGGCGAGGAAGATGCGAGAGGGTTCGCCATGCTGTACGTCTCGCTTCCGGTGAAGCTCGGGATGCTTGTCGGTGCCGTGGTGGTAGATGTGCCGGAGCGTAAAGGTGTGCTCTGCAGGGAGAGGAGGCTCTGGGCGTGGAGAGAGGCCCGGCCCAGGGGGTAGCAACACGGCCTGGTCGACGATGTTGTGATGTTGGGTGGCCGAGGCCACATCTGGAGCAACGGCGAGGAATGACAACAAGAGCGCGGCGGTGACTCTGCCAGCAGAGGTGCATGTGAAGCCGGGCGACATAATGGGCTGCACTATCCAGCCGCGGATAAGACAAGAACCATACGAGTCGAGCGAAGAGATTCGAGATGCATCAAGGAACAGGTGTAGTATTGGAGGGAAGATGCGAGGCGGAACTGGAGGGGAGGATGGAGATGGTTGTTGAGGCAGTGGAGGGCGATGCTGTCATTGCAGGGCCACGCGGGCAGCCTATCTCCAGTGGAGACCGATAGCGTTGAGGTACCTCGCCATCGCCCGAGGTGATGCACTCTAACACTTAAGATAATTGAGCCTGTAAACTTTAGTAGTGTAGCAGCGAATCAGAGAGTAGAAATACTTAGATGCAAGGCGCTAACTAATGGGAGGTGCTGAAGCGGCTGCGGACTAGCACGGGCTAGCGACTTCCACCGATTAGCGTCGCATCCGCCGCTCCAGCGCATGTGACCCGCTGCTGGGGACGCGGCTCCAGGTGCCTGTCAGTGGCCCAGGTGATCCATCTCCAGTCCCCTCTCCAGTCCCCCTGGGCCATAGGTGGCCTGCAGGCCGCTGACGTGGAGTTCGGGCCTGCACACGGTGGCGCGTCTCGTCCAGTCGCGCGCGTGAAGCTCGGGTCAAATTTATCCACCACTTTATTAACCTCCAACCCACAGCTCACGTAGCTTCACCACTGCACGAGCGAGAGGTCGCAATTCATACACAGGGACGGGCAGCTCTCGCACCGTCAAGATGACTGCAATGTGAGTCTCTTCTATTCCCGATACGCCAATGACCTCTGTTTTCTGCTGCTGCTGGCGCTGGCGCTGCCGCTGAGGCTCCGTTCTGGCGCCCATTTGCCCAGTGCAGCAGTCTGCCATCGCCAACCGCACAGGACAAACAGAAGCTAACGCCACCCCGTGCCGTCAATCAGCGAGAGCTTCGACAGCATCTACCTTGACCTCTCCAAGGAGAGCGGCAAGTGCAGATTTGCAGAGACGGGCTTCGGCTGGAAGCCCGCTGGCGGCGGCGACACCTTCACCCTCGACCACAGCAACATCGGCGGCGCGCAATGGAGTCGAGCCTCCAAGGGCTACGAGGTCCGCATCCTGCAGCGCAACTCGGGCATCATCCAGCTCGACGGCTTCCAACAGGAGGACTACGACCGGTTGAGCAAGGTCTTCAAGAACTGGTACAGCACCGTGCTCGAGAACAAGGAGCACGCGCTGCGGGGATGGAACTGGGGCAAGGCCGAGTTTTCTAAGGCTGAGCTCACCTTCAATGTCCAGAACAAGCCCGCCTTCGAGCTGCCGTACTCGGAGATTGGTAACACCAACTTGGCCGGTCGAAATGAGGTCGCTGTCGAAATGTCGCTGCCGCAGGACGCCAACGACACTGGAACAGACGGCCAGGGCGGCGCACGAGGCAAGGGAAAGAAAGCTGGCGCTGGAAAAGACCAGCTGGTGGAGATGCGCTTCTACGTCCCAGGAACGACGACGAAGAAGGAGGCCGAGGGCGAAGACGGCGCCAGCGACGAAGGAGAGGAGCAGAACGCTGCTACGCTCTTCTACGAGACCCTCATCGAGAAGGCAGAGATCGGCGAGATGGCTGGCGATACCATCGCCACCTTCCTCGATGTTTTGCACCTCACTCCCAGGTTCGTGCTTCGCTTGTGTATTGGCAGGCAGCAAGGTGCGACGGTTCTTTTACTGACTGCGCAAAACCACAGAGGTCGTTTCGATATCGACATGTATGAAGCGTCGTTTCGACTCCGTGGCAAGACGTACGACTACAAGATCCAATACGACGCCATCAAGAAGTTTATGGTTCTGCCCAAGCCCGACGAGATGCACTGCATGCTCTGTATCGGCTTGGACCCGCCTCTGCGCCAGGGTCAAACGCGGTATCCCTTCGTCGTTATGCAATTTAAGAAAGACGAGGAGGTGACTATCGACTTGAACCTTGATGAGGCCGAGCTGGAGAGCAAGTACAAGGACAAGCTGGACGCTCACTACGAAGAGCCCCTGCACCACGTGGTGGCCAAAATCTTCAGGGGCCTGGCCAACAAGAAGATTTCTTCGCCCGCAAAGGACTTTATCACGTACGTCACCCATTATCACATCTTTTCAAGGTACTCTACAGTTACTTACTCAATCTTGCAGCCACCGAAGCCAATACGGCATCAAGTGCTCCATCAAGGCCAGCGAGGGCTTCTTGTACTGCCTGGAAAAGGCATTCATGTTCGTCCCCAAGCCTGCCACGTACATCGCCTATGAGCAAACCCAATCCGTCACCTTCTCTCGCGTGGGCGGCGCCGTCTCCACCCTGTCCACCTTTGACATCACCGTCGTCATGAAGAACGGTGCCGGCTCCTCTCAGTTCAGCAACATCAACCGTGAAGATCTGAAGGCGCTCGAGGCCTTCTTCAAGCTCAAGGGCCTGCGGGTCAAGAACGAGATCGATGAGGACGCCAATATGCTCGCCGCTGCCCTGCGCGAGCAGGCCATGGACGAGTCGGACGACGAGGTCGTGGGAGTCAAGGCGGATCGCGGCTCCGCAGACGAGGACGAGGAGAGCGTCGACGAAGACTTCCAGGCAGACAGTGACAGTGATGTGGCGGAGGAGTTTGACAGCGCCCACTCGAGCGAGGGCTCCGCCAGCGGAAGCGATGTGGAGAGCGGCGTGGATAACGATGATATCGACCAGGACGACGATGACGAGGATGGCGAAGAGGAGCGGCCAAAGAAGAAGAAGAAGACGGGCTAAGCCCCGACGCGGCGGTAGTGGTTGAGGTGCCACGTGGAAGAGGACTGAAATGAATACTGGCGTTCAGGGTGGAAACAAGGGTCGGTTGGGTCCGTGTAATTGATGGCTTGCATTAAAAAGGAATCGTAAATTTGCCCCTGGCAACAAACATTTGTCCCGTCTCCAAACGATAGATGCCAGGTGTTGAGCTGATAGACTCTTCGGCCATCAGGCTGCTATCAGGGGTTAGTCTCTATATCTAAAGGGCAATCACAGAGACAGGTTGATGGAGAGGCTCGAGGAGGGTTTGGCAACATTCCTTGCCACTCTAGTCACTCGTTCATTATCCATTCATGGCTTGCAAAAGTCCAACATCCAGCACAAGTTTGCATTTGAAACTAGCTGCGCCCAACCTCTCCCGGTTCGCCATCAATCACACATCATAAACCCAACCAGCCCTGTCCAGCCCGTCTTGACTATACAAACACAGTCTTTCGCTGTTTTCGATTGCCTCTTTGTCTCGGTCTTGGATCCAAACAAGACCTGGTCCGCTTTTGTACTTTTCCCAGCACCTCGGTTCCTTCAATAATATCCAATACACAGCGAATTGGCCGCTGCCAGGCGCCTCTAACCAGCTCCATGTGAGTTCCTCCATCTAAAAAGCAGGGACAAAACGCCGTAAACGAGAGACTGGAACATGTACCAAATCCATCCATTCCTTCCAAAATATCGGCCAGGGGGCTCTTGTACATGTCCAAATGTACAGCCTCCACTCCTTGTCATCTATAAAGCAAACCAAGCAGCAAACGCCATCAGACCTGAATGAAAAACTTGGATGCAGGTCTCTCTCTACTTTTCCAGTTTATCGTCATAAGGAAAATAAACGAATGATTCGGTCCTTTTGGGCCTCGCTATCTTGCGCGGTGAGCAAGTGCATATAAAAGAAATTCCAAAACGAGTGTTGATTTTAGATTTGGTCGCCAGTGCCTTTGACATAGGCACGGGGAAACAAGGCATATTGCCCAACCGGTGGCGGCGCCTGGGTGCCCAGACTTGTGGTCCTTGCACGCTGTCTCCGCGGCTTCGAAGTATCATGAGACTTCAGGGGAGGCACTTCATCAAGAACAAAAGACTCGCTAGCGTGGCTCTTGTGATGGCTCTTCCTCGCGCCGAACGTGGAGGGAAATGGAATAAGCTCCGGAACGATATCTCCCGAGGGTGGGCAGTGCGAACCAGGTTCCGAGTCTACCAGCGTTCGATCGGCCAAGTTGGTAGTTGGAAGGGGTTCCGCATCGTCGGCCCAGGCGTTGGCCATTTTATTGAGGGATGTGCTGCTCGCAGTGTGTCGTGTCAGTGTTGTCCAGGAGGAGGCTGTCGACATGTGTCGCTTTCCAGTCGAGTTAGAGCGGGATGTGGAGTCAGTCGTCGTAGTCGAAGTGCTGGATCGCTGGTGGAATGGGGTCGAGTTGTTGCCCAGGTGCATGGCGTCCTCCTCATAGAATGCCGCCTGACGGTACAGCCCGGAATACTCGTCATATTCAGGATAAGCTTTCCTCTCTGTCTCCTGGAGGAGCATCTGCTGCTGATAGTCGCAGGGGATGAGCAGTGACGGAGACAGCGTGAACCCTTGGGATTCTTTGAAACTTGATGCGCCAGACGTGCGACGGCTATTCTTCACGTCCAAGGGGCGAAGGCTCTTCCTGTCCCCTCGGGGAAATGAGAAGTTGCTCGCCACGACTGGGTTAGTCGTGGGCGTGACTGCTTCGTGGCCGATGTAAATAGATGTTTGGCTGGCAGGACTCAGGGCCGGCACATCGTGAGGGGTAGGGGAAAGCATACCCGGAGATGCCTGAGCCGGCCTGCCAGGCCTCATTTCGGCCAGGCCATCGTCCCCTAAAGCCATTGGGACGGGCGAAGGGTCATCATCTCGAGCAGTGTCCAAGGATGGTCGTTCCCATTGGTAGTCGCAGTCAGCTTCTGCTTCATGATCGTAGCAATAATCAATGTCATCCTCCCAGCTTTCTCTGAATGCGGCCAGTTCGGGTTCGTCCTTGTCCTGCGTTCCAGTATCCGTCGCTTGGCGTGCTGCGGACGCGTCAAAGGGACCAAGGGTTTCCGAGGCACCGCTCATCGGTCGCTGTGGTTCGGCCGTTGATCGCAACATTGGAACCGATTGGCTTCCTCGCAGTGACGAGTTGTTGCTAGCCAGGCTTAACCTTGAACGTCGAGAAAGTCCATAGTGCTCCTCTTCTTCTGGCACATCAGGTAAGGCCGTCTCGTACGATGGTGCATTAGGGGAGGCGAGTGGCCAGGCCACATCGTGAGCACCGCCCAATACAGGCGACGGCGCCTCTTCCTCAGGAATTGTTGTAGCATCATAATAGACTGCTGATTGTGGAAGATGCTCCGTGGAACCGAAAGGACTGAAGGGCTGTGGTCGACGGAAGCCGCCACTCGTCTGCGGCCTATCGGCAGTTGCGGATGCCACCGCGTCATACACCTCCTGGTGGTGGGTTGATTGACGGCTAGAAATACGTGGTGGAGGAATGGGAGGGAATGGCGAGGAATTGTGTGACTGAATGGGGGATCGAGGAGGTCGGGTTGGGGCCCGAGGTGGGCTCCTCTGGAACTGGTCCTGTGAGCGGGCGTGCTTCATCAGTCGACGAGGGCCTGAAGCCGGGGCAGTATGACGCGGAACCAAAAGAGGACGAGGTACGCCGGCATCGTAGAAGCCGTCATACTGATCATCCAGAGACTCAGACGACAGATTGGACGGGTGGTAGGCCCCGATCTCCGTGGAACTCATGGCACCCGGCGCACTAGTTGGGCCATTGGGATGCATGGCCAAGAATTCCGTCGTTGCCTCCATTCGACTGCCAAGCTGGACGTCGGCAGCGTGGTTCCCGCGCTGCTTGTGCGCTACATGTTGAAAGTTGAATGGCCCAGAGATTTGAGGCCTCTTCTGCTGCTGGGTGGCATCATCGCGGGGCGGTTTGCGGCGAGAGAAGATTGCCGGAATCATGGATTCTTTGGGTCCAGTTGGACCACCGTCCACAGACACGTCTGCCGAATATATGGAGCTCGCTGACGAGCTGTGGGAGCTGCTCTCTCGCTTCGACCTTCCTCGTCGATGGAAAAAGTTCTTTCCAAAATTGTGTATACTCTCAGGGCGGTCTCGCGAGGGAGTACTGCTCTCGTTTGATCGAATTGACGTGCGTCTGACAAGGGACAGGTTGTCTAAAGCGAGCTCCCATTGAGGACGGTCGCTGCCAGTTGTCGAGGTTAGGGAGGATGATTCCGACGAAGCGGCGCGGTGGCCATGTTGTCGGTGCAAGCGCGATACCCGCTTCATCTGCTTGTTTAACTGGCGTAGTTTCTCTGGCGATGGAGGACCGTCGACTGCAGGATCAAGAAATTGGGCGACACTCGCACTCGAAAGTTGCTCTGACGATGGGTTGGAAGGTTGGTTGGCTCGCGGAGAAGCAGTAGACGGACGAGATTTAGGAGGGTCCCTCTTGACTGGTTTTGTGGGTACGGCGCTGTAGTACCCAGAGTACAGGGCCATGGGCGAGGCAGTGATCATGGCTACTCAGTGGAGCGGCAGAGGGCGACGACAAGTCGTGCCCTCTGAGTACTGGCAGCTTGCCTGGTCCACGTTGAACAACGACGCTACTCTTCTTCTTTCCCCCTGAACGTGCGTGTGATCGGCAGACCAGCGTGGGATGGACGTGGAACCCAGCAAAGGCTGTCGACAGAAGATCGCAACAGTCGACAGCGACAAGGTACGGTACGAGTATGGGACCTGTTGTGGGGTTGTGAGACCAGCACAGGCTAATATAACGAGACCGTCGGGGCGACAAGAGATATGAGGCAATCTTGGGGCGGCGAAGGACACCCGGACAAGGATTGGGAGACCCCGGGAGAAGACAGCAGCGTGTCCAGGGTGGGAGGGGTGTCCGGGAAAATCGTTGTTGGTGGGCTTGAGTATCCGTAAACGGGACCTCGGATCCGAGGGGGGTCGAGCAGGGCCGATGCCTGTGATAGTTGCTGAGAATAGCGATTGGGCGGGTTAAGATCCGGGATGTAAGGCGTCGTACGGCACGCGTGTCTGCGTGTACTCGTAGAGCAGGCGTCCCTCCGAGGTGGAACTCCCACCGCCTTGTTGAACGATCTGGACGACGACGGAAGAGGCGCCGGTGCTTGTAAGTCTGTGTGGTTTTTGGCCGGGTAAAAAACCACAAATAGTATCCGTAGTGAGTGGGACGAAAGGCTAGCTGTGGTCGTGGGTAGCTGGAGCGGCTCTGGAGCGGATGCGCTGCGTGTCTGAGACAGGACCTCGTGCTGCCACGGCGTGTCTCAACGGTCGTCTCCAAGCTGTCGAAAGAAGATCTGGGCCAGATGTCGACGGAAAGGTAAATGAGGTGGATGATAGTGAGAGTTAAGGCGAGGAGGAGGGCGAGAAAGAATAAAGAGAGGACAGACAATCACAATCACGTCTCTCCTAGGGCGCGTCGAGGGTTCGATTTTAGTAGCACCGCATGGCTGCTCTTGTGTCCTGTGCCACAAAAGTCGTTGATGACCAGGGGTCCATCAACCAAGACGGTGGAGGGCCGCCAACGAGCCAGCAAACCAACGGCGCAAAATGTGGCTGCTCTGTGGATATGGCCCAATCCGCAGCGTCGGGTCTGCGCCGCAGCTACGTTGTATGTACTTCGTACTTCGTACATGATTTGGTCTCCGAGGGAGGACTCGCTTGATTGATGAGATGCTGCCCTGGATCAAATTCTTCAAGCGCGGCAACGGTGTTATCACCACTCGCCCTGCACTTGTATGCAGGAACGGCAGGACTGCCCGCCCACCCACCGCGGGCGACCGCGGGCGACCGCGGGCTGACAGTTCCCATCTCAGCAGAGTCGCGGCAGGGCGAAGGATGTGGACCGCAGATGGCTGGACTGGGGACAAATTAACGCAGCACCAGGAACGCGGTGGAAGAGGAGCTGTCGACAGGCAGACGAGCAGCGACTGACATGGGCAACGCTGGCCATTGTCCATTGAACACCTTTGGCAAGTCCAAGGAAACCAACCGAAGATGCTTCGGGCAGGGGGGGCTCCTTAGCCCACTTCATCTCCACAACAGCTTATCCCTCAACAAGGGCTCCTGGCGTGGGCCACCCCTGGCACTCCGTACCTGTACAACGCGTCGGCGAGGGCTGATGATTGAGCGAGAGCCAAGCTCCAGGCCACCTGGCAGAAGCCCTGGCAAGCCTGGGCTTCGGGAGGCTGTGAAACGCCAGGTCACTGGACTAGCCGTGGGGTGCGATGGAGCCGCCAGCTCGGAGAGGTGACGGACGACCTTGCGATTGATGAGACTGGGTCCGAAGATTGGCGATGGCGATGGCGATGGAGCTGGGTTTGGGCGCGTGCCGTACGGAGCACCGAGAAGCTGGGCTCCTTTCTCCTATCTCTTTGCGCAGGACAGGGTCGAGCTGTACTTTTGCGACGGCAGGTCGGCACAGGGGGAGGGAGGCACGTCAAGATGCACGAAGCATTGGATCGCGTCCGCCATGATGGAGACGGAGAGCTGGGCACCCAACCTGCAACCTGGCCTCCAGCTCCTGCTCCTTCCTACCACGCCTGCCACGCGACAGCCACCAGCCACCCGCTGATGCCTGAGGTACGAAGTAACACCACCACCACAACATCCTTGATGCCTCGCCTCAGTTGGACAGTTGGACTCCCATCCGTCCTCTGTTGTTCCACTGCATTCCCGTCATGCCAGGCCCCCTGGCCTTAGCAGGATCAAAGAAACCGCCGGCCCTGGTCTTCCAGATGCCCCCTTATTATTTTCCATCCGACGTGCAGACACGGCACCGCCAGGTGAAGGACTGAGCTGCAGGTCTCGTCCAGACTCTTCCGCGCAGGCAAAGTGCATCGTGCTTGCTGGACGCAGCCAACCACCTGCACGAACCAATATTTTCCCTTGCCAACCTGCACTAGCAATCAATGAACCCAGCAACTCTCGGGAGAGTCGTCTCAGCAGGTCCGGGCCAGGAACTGGCTCTTCGTACGGCCAAGCGAGCTTGCGGCATGCTCTAGGCAGCCCACTCCGCACAACAGCAACAAGTACGACAGCGCGTGCTCTGGCCAGTTGCACCGTCATAGGGCCTCGCTCGTGCTATGTATCTTAGGTTACGGGCCTATGCTGCTTCCTTTATCAGGTTCGTGCCATCTGTGTGTCTTGATTGATGCTTGACAGATCGGGCTTAAACCCCCAGTTTCCTACCTGAAAGTTGGAGGTCTCGTTGTCTGGCACCATGATCTCGCTGCTGGATCTCGGTACTCCGCTTGTCCGTACTCGTACAGTGGACTCCGACCAAACCTACCGGAGTAGCAACCGACCATTGGTGTCAATGGCCCGACAAAGTGGTACGCAACTCGCCGTTTATCCATCGAGTTCGTATACAAGCTCGGCTAACGACATGCATGGGGAGTACCTCATGCATCCACGAACGTCGCGAGTGCGACGAACAGGCTCACCTATAAGTCCTGCGCGCTTTCCACATGGCCGACTGACGCTCTGGGCCAAATGCCCAAGCAAAAACAGGAATGTGGTCTGGGGATATTGGCAATCTCACTCTGGATCCAAGCCACCTCGTTGTCTTCTGGCAGAGAGGCGCTGGTCTGGGCCAGCGGGTTTGTTGGTATAACGATGGACGGAGGTGGCTTGCCTACTTCGTGCCTCCCGCGTGATGCGGCTCCTCCGTGGCGCGAGATGGCGCGGGCCCAGTGACGGATGGGCAGTACCCATATCGATGAATGACTTGCAGCTCATGGCGCGACCTGCACACGAATGAACTTGCGCTAAACCGTCGGCCGTTGCAACCAAGCTCTTCTACCAACCCGTGACGGGCGATACGTAATGGTGTGGCAGCCATCATCACCCGTACAAACACATGCCTATTCGAGGTCACGAAGGGCTGATTTCCTTCCAATTCCAACAACGAGGCGCTGCATACGGAGTACTACTACTCCCAGCCACTGCCGCCGTCTAACAAAAGACATTGGGCCATTAGCAGCAGCTACTCCGTACTAGGTTTCCCCATACGACTCACTTTGTTACTGGGGTCGTTTGCATGCCTGCTCCGTCGAGTAATGCGCGCCAAACAGCGCCACCGGCGGAGGGAAGAAAGCTGCTGAAGACGACGCCTGCATGTCTAGCGCGACGACTGGGGTCGTCATCACAGCCGTTGGAAGAACTCACGTTCCATGGCGTTCTGTTACCCCCTCGTCTTGAGGAACTGCAACCTTGGAGCGACGAATGAGCGGAGGGCCCTGTGACGGGGGTCGAAATCGGTAGGTGGTCAAGCACCTTTCATCGATGAACCGCTGCCTTGGGACAGTTTTGTCTGCCTCTTCCCCAACATGCGCAAGCGTGCCCCAGGATAGCAAGTGCTCCGATGCACGAATGAGTGTTTCGCACGAAGTATAGCTTCAGCCAAAGCCTCGGCTGCATGAGTTCACGGCCAGCGTCCGTCAAGCCACAATGAAGGAAGAAGAGGCCATACTGAGTGGGTTACCACTTCAGCGCCTGTCCAGCCGTCTCCCGGCTTTTGCCATCCAGCAGGAGACGATCTTCAGACTGCATTGGGGGCGGCGCTGTCTTGAGCGCGCAGGACGATTGCACACAGCGCTAGCTATATCCTGCACGAGAACAAAGCGAGTCGGCCTGCAGGCGCATCCATCCAGGAACGCGTCGCGCTCTTGTTGGGCTGCGCATAGCCCGTCCTTGCCCGTCCTCCCGGCACACCACTCCCTCGTACATACGAAGCACCAAGGCCCGGAGGCCTTCCCTGTCCATGTCATGATGGCTTCTCCACCAGCTTTCTGAAAACCAGAACCGGTGATTGGACCGCGGTGGCGACCCTCCAGAGACAGCTTGCAGGCTGCAGGACAGGCGCACCCGCCTCTCTTGCTGAGGTCCGTCCCTGCGTCTAAGCACAAGTAAGCTTCCGTGGTGCAACAACGAACTTAACACCATCGATATACGTATGGAAGATCCGGGCCAATGTCGTTGTCGGCAACAAGGGAGACCTAGCAGCAAAGCAGCGCACTAGCAGTAAACCTCTTACGATTACTCCGTACGCCTCGCCATGGCTTGAGCAACCTCGTCCGGCCGTGGATCTTTTCGTCTGGCCTGGGGTGTTTCCGTGTTTGCTGATGTCCCAGGTCGTACAACGGCAAGACGACGCACGGGAGAATCCTCGCCAGCCTGCTGAGCTCCCGTCAGCACTCATGGCATTGTTCGGTTCCAAGGTGTACATCTTTATGGCCACGGCTCTCTCAGAGGATCACGGAGGGCCAGCAAGAGGACCAATGGCCCCCAAAGCAGCGACAGCTTGTCCGTACGAGTACTCCGTAATTAGTATGGGGGCGCGGTGCGATGCCCACTTTCAGGCTGCTCGACGCGACGGTGGCATACACTGGTAGACTTTCCCAGGCCTCAACCGCAAGACCCTGGATGGGTCGGGTCGCTGTACGGTATGTGCTCCTAGGCACTCCTCCTGAGCTGCTGGTCTTAGCTGTTGGCGAGCCAAGAGCACACCACGTACTTTGTACGTCAGCACACCGAACCGAAGAGTCGCCTTGAGATCCGAGAAGCAACACGGTGCCTCGTCGCAACGAGCCTGGAGAAGCTCCCGACGAAGGGCGACATGCCATCCAAACGCCGTCACAGGCAAACAACTGCATCGCAAGCCGAGGCTTAGTCTTGTCTCCCCCATCGAAAAGCCTTTCACTAAGACACAACCCGCCGCACCAGTGCAGCCATCACGACGGCGGGGAGGGTTGGGTGTTTTCAACAAGTACGGACTACGGACTACGGGTTACCTTTCCCGCCTCCGAAATCACCCATTGTACGAAGTATATACGAGTACCAGCAGCATTGGATCCCGCTCGGGTGCCTCCCATAAGCACTGCGGCACCCTCTCCCACATCCCATGGTTTGACAGTCTCATGGCTTCTTCGTGCCGTACCGAGCCATGCCAAACGCGGGGCAAGGCATGCGCCATCACACGCCAAAACGTGCCGTGACAAGGCATAGAGCTCTCTTGAGCTTGTATGTACTCCGTACCTACATTCATGCGCCAGCGCGCCACGCTGAATGAAACCCAGGTCGGTGTGATTGGAATGCGACTTCGTGCATGAAAGCACACGCCTGGTCCTGGTCTCGATGCGTCTATTCCAGTTCCGAGGCAGAGTTTTTTTTTTTTTTTTTTTTTACTTTGGTTGGCATCGCCAACGAGGTGGAGGAAGCCTTGTTGGTTCCAACTTCCAAGACGAGCCGGGTGTAAGAGAAGTGGTCTCGCGACGCCATTGAAGGCTTATATTCGTACCCTTCAAGTTTTCAACCTCGCGGAACGCCATGAGTTTTTGGGGGTCTCGTGGCCGTGCGCTCGCTGTACGGACCGATCTTGCGAGATCGAGCACACCATCGAAAACGGCTCTCGGTGTCGTCGATCCCACCATGTTCATGCTGCTCGTTCTCGGCCACAAGCTACGAGCCAGTCACGACCCGACGCTGGTTCAACAAAAGATGTGTGATGCAGACACCTGAAGTCTGAAGATTGGTCGGGACCTCGGCCATTCATGTGCGGATTGCCATCGTTTCCGATCGTCTCCAATGGCCCCCGGCCTTGTCTGTTCTTGTGTTTTTCAATTGTCCTCGCAGCACGGCGGCGACCTCCCTCCTGCATCTCTGTTCTGCCCGGTGTTGGAGCTCGCAATCGACGATGAAGTGTGGCCAATATTGAATATGCGACGGGACGGGATATCCCACCAGATCTGCCTTATTACAAATGCGACAAAAACAGCTCCCCTGGCCCCAGTCGGCGGTCGCACGCAACACGCATGGAGACGGCCCTGGGTCGCCGACCCGACGTGCTGGTGCCATCGCCATCTTCGCCGACTCCGAAACAGTGAAACACAAGGGGCCCCCGTTGTGGTTCTGTCGCGATGCCGGAAACGGTGTGCGATCAGCGCCGTTCCGAGTCGGGGTGCGTCTAGCTGCCGGAACGGCAAACGGCTTCCCCTAGCACCTGGCCGTGATAGTCCACCACACTGCCAGATTCGATGTCGGCATCAGGGTGCGAGTGCCAGACCAGACAAGCCTTGCTGCTTTCAACGGCGAGCCAGACGGCAGACGGCAGACGGCAGACATGTTTGCTGGCTTGGCTGTTGTCAGCTTGCCATTTTCCATGCCATTGTCCTGGCAATTTATCTTCATGAGCCGCTTCCCCGTAGCCTGGCGGTCATGTACTTTGCAAGACGTTATTCGTCGATGATGGTGTTAGTGTCCATGTCTAAATCCGTGCCGCAGTGCGAGAGGCCCAGGGCCCCATGCCTGGAAGAGGAAGGACAACGTCGCACCAAGCAAAGCTTGAGCCATGAGGCTCCCTCTGCCTTGCGACCCTGACTCACGATGCCACCACGACGCGTCCGCTTGTCTGCTTGAGCAGCCTCAGCCAGCCCCAACCCCCCGAAGAGGAGCTCGTCGACAGGACATCCTGGCCCAACAAGTGCCGCGATGGTGGAAACGCGCAGCTTCTCCTTTCCCCACCGCCGCGCCCCCGTCGTGGCGCCAGGCCACGCCAACAGCCGTCTCTCGGCATTTGTTCGTTGTTTATATTCCCGTTATCTGGTTCGCCGTGCGGAGTAGTCCGTACACCTCGTACATACGGAGCAGTCCGTACCCGGGTGGGTAACGCTTCCACCACGACTCGCACAACGCATGGCGCTGCCCCAGTTGTCAAAAACGCTGCATGGCCCAAGCTTCCCCCGAGCTTTGCGAGACCCCAGCAGCCAGCCAGACAGCGCGCGGTTTTTCATGAAGTTAGTTTCGACGCAAAATCGCGCTTTGTGCTCCGTATATGGAAACATGGAATATGCTGGATTTGGAACGACACGGACGAGATCTGAGGGGTCATGCGTCCAGCCCACCAGCAGCTCACGATATAGCCTCCAAAACTTACTGCGAGTACGAGTGCTTTTTTCTACGTAAAGTAGTCCGCACAGGAACCCAGAAAAGAATCCAGATATACGGGCCAAGGCCGCCGAGAATAGAGGGCAATTATGCTGCTCGACTGGGTGGGCTATGAAAAATCAAGAGAAGGTAACATCCAACATGTACGAGTAGTTCCATTTCAACACTCTGCCAACTGGGTGGTCTCCGTATAACGCCTACACCAAGCCTGCTCCCCCGTATGACAATAAGGCGGGGGCATTGAGCGAAGGACAACAAGGTCTTAACAAACAAAAGATTAAATATCGCGCTCGTTGGGTGTGCTTCGTGACACGGGCGCTATTGTATCAGTCCGCCGGCATCTGCATCGCTGGCAGCGCCGCCGCCGCCTTCGACATCGCTCGTCGCAGAGTTCTTCTTCTTCTTTTTTGGCCGGAAGAAGTCGCCGAGAGCATCGCTAACGCTCCGTGATCTTCGCCGTCCTGGGTCCTCCTCGAGAGGCTCATCGGCCTCCTCTTCTCGCGGAGTCCACGGTAGGTGTTCATCCGACGGAGGAACGGCCGCCTGGGCTCGTGCATCCTCGCCGCCGTCGTCCTCGTCGTTGAAGAACAGGCTGGCGCGGATGCTGGACCGTATCCGCCTCATGGACGACCTGTTCGCCAACGGGTTGTCGTCCCGGAGGAACGCGTCCTTGACGACAGTCGTGACCGTAGAGGACAATGGAGACGGTGATATGAAAGTTTTTGAGCGGTGGTGGCTCGCGGTCCGGGACACGCCCGAGTTGGGTCGAGGCGTCACCGGCCGGTCTGTAGGGTAGGTTGGCGGAACCGGCGAGTCTCTCAACGGGGTCACCGGCGTCGACATCACTACCGAACCGGCCAAGGCGGAATCCGCGGACAACCTCCTGGTCGCACGAGTAGGCGATGAGGAGGCATCCCAGGACTGTCGCAAGGGATTGTCGAGCAGTGGTGATGACTCTCCTCCGAGCAAGTCCGGCGTGCTCTCAGCCCCTGAATGCCGTATTAATGGTATTTCGGCCGCAGAGAGCGGAGACCCTGGCTTGACCGTCTCGGCGAAGCTGACACGTGAGAGCCTGCTAGACCTCCGGGACTGAGATTTCGGCGTCGGGACGTCTTGCGCAGGAACAGGGGAGGGTGTGGCCCCTTCGTGATGCGTCAAGCCAATCGTCTCCTCAATGTCCTCATCATCCGACAGGAGATCCTCCTCGTCGTCGTCGTGTTGTTGCCTTCCACTAGTAATGAGGAAGACACCGAAGAACGTGAGCAAGCAGCCGCCGACAAACTTGCCTGCCTGTTTGGCCGTCGTCTTCTCAAAGTCACGGTACAAGATGGCGCTTCCGAGGATGACGCAGAGCGTAAAGAGCACAAACTGGATGGGGATAACCTGGGTCGAGTCGAAACGCTGCAGTGCTTTGTTGACGTAGCGAATCTGCATGACTGCAGTGACGAGTAAGATGAGAATGAGCGCGTATGTGACGGGCGTGGCGAATGCCCTCCACAGTGTCGAGGATAGCATCGACGATACGCCCTTGGTAGCCAACGCTGTGTAGCCTCCTGTTGCTCGACGGTTAGCGTCTCGTTGAAGCTAGGAGGGAGGATCTGGAAGCCCATGGAGACGGTAGACATACCAAAGAGACCGACGAGGCCAAGGTCGATGAGGATTGTACGCCTCCCGTACCTGCTGCTCGCCCACATGAGGATTAGGATGAGCAAGACGGTCACGCCCAGGTAGATTTCAAACGACAAGGTCGTGATTGCGTCCCATACGTCGTGCGGCTCCAGCTTCGTCTCCTCCGTCTTTGCGCTCAGGACGACCGTCACGACGCCGGCGACGGCGATGACGACACCCCAAAAGTCTCGCACGCGGAACTGCTCCTTGAACATGACGGGCGCGATGATGCAATTGGAGATGAGCGCGACGACGCCGAGCGGCGAGACGATGGACGCCGGCGCGAAGCCGTAGGCGAGGAAGTTGCCCATCTCGCCGATGGTGATGAGGATTTGGCCCAGCCACCAGTACGGCGACTTGAGGTACGTGGTGGCGACCTTGCCTTGCTCGTCGTCGTCTCCGTTTTCGACGTCCGTGGTCGCGCTCGACTGGTACGACGCAGTCAGCGGGTCGGTCTCGAGGTCTCCGTGGGTTCCGTGGGTTCCGTTGGCTCCGTTGGCGGCCGCGCCAGAGCCGTGTCCATTGCTCTGCCCGTTGATGGCATCGCCGCCGACGGCCCCGTAGGATCCGGACTGCGTGCTGCTCTGTGCCCGCTTCAGCGCCGCGCGAGCCCGCTGCCGTACCCGCGCGCGCTCTTTATGCAGCTGTATGTGCGCGTACCGCTGGACGTTAAGCGCCAGTGCGATGAAGATGTTGCCGACGATGGCCGTGACGATGCCGATGAGCGACGACCAGTTCTTCAACCCCTCGCCGGGGGTCTCGGGAGCGCCGGTCGCTGTCGGGGTCGCCGTCGACGTGCCGATCGTCGCCGTCGCCTGCATCATCATCGCGAGGCGAGCGTCGTCGTCGCCAGGCGGCACTGCGCAAGGCGGCCCGCGAGAGGCTCGGGTAGGTCAGACCTCGACAGCTGTGCGGATGATATCATTGGGCTGAGGAAGATGCGCCGTTGGTTCTAGGCCAAGCAAGCGGCCTGGACGCGCATGACAGCCGCCACGATGACGGAGCTTCGGGGGTGCTATGCAGCGCTGTACGGATGTTCGCAGGTAGGGATGTTGCACAGAGGAAGAAATGAGGTCGGAGTCGGGCATCCTTTCACGCCGTGGCGCTTGTCGCTTCGCCGTTCCAGGTTGCGTTGCAGCTGGTCCGCCACACCTGTGCGGGTCGCGCCACAGGCATTGCGCCTCGCCCTAAAGAGAGGATTCACACACCCAGGGTCACGAGAACAGCCAGCCCAACTGTTCTTTCGACTTCATTCATTCAAGCCATTCAGCCATCGTCATTCCGCTTGGATGTCTCAGTAAACTCAGCTCCCGCCCGTCACTCCGCGCCATGAGCCGCGACCGCGACGGTGAGCCCGCCGACACCAGCAGCAACGTCTTTGTACGCTTCAAACACCACGTCGACTCCAACATCGCCTCTGGCTTTCACACGCTGCTCGGCGTTCCGACTGCTCCGCGCCAGCCTCGGACCAACGACACATCATCCAGCGCCTTGCATCCCAACTCCTCACCGTCCTCGTCCTCCTCTTCGCATCTGCCCTCGACCTGCAGCGCCATGGATGTCCAAGAAGCAAGGCGCCTGGCGCACTGGGATGTCTTCTCGCTCGTCTCCTCCGCCTCCTACTCCCCCACGGCCCTGCGCCACTTACCCCAGCCCGTTCCCAACGACCTCCCGCACGAGCTCGATTCCACCATTTTCACATTTGAAGATGCCTTTGAAGATCTGCTGGTAGTCTCGCAAGGCCAACCGCTGCCAGACATCAGCACTCGGTATGAGCAGAGGAAGCTCCTGCAGCAGATGTTCCCAACAGGGGAGCCCACCTGGTTCTGGATGCGCAGGCTAGAGTCCCAGGGGCTTATTGAGAGTCCAAGCCGGGGTCGCTTCTTTCGGACGCTCCGGCCAGACTGGGAGGGCTTCCATCGGGAACTGGACCAGAGGGCCGCGGATGTGTGGCGCGGCGCGACCGGCGAGGATGATAGTGAGCAAGGCGCCGGCGACTTCTTTCACGAAATCGGCCGGGCATTCAAGCAAATAGAACGTGGGCTCTCTGAAGATGATTCTCGTCACGAGGAGCCAGAACCAGACTCGGACGACAAGCAGCGCCAACGAAAGGAGCCAGACACCTTTGACGACCTCTTCTCGTCGCTTTCTTCCACCCTCGCCGAGGGCCAAAAGTCGTGGGATACCTTCCTCAAGATCATCAACGACCAGGCCACAACGCTCGAGAAGCGCCAGCAGCCCTCGAGCTCCGACAAGGAGACGAAGCAGGTCGAGACCCGCGATGAATACGTCGACCGGTTCGGCTACCTGCACAGCACCGTCACGCGCAAGACTCTGGACAGGGACGGCAACGAAGTCGGCCGTGAGACATACGTAACAATGCGTCCCGTCGACAAGCCTGACAAGCAGCTAGACAACCAAAGCAAGGACGAGCTGGACCATGTTGAATCTCTTGGGGACGAATCCGCGAACAAGAAGTCGGGCTGGTTTTGGAAATGAGATCGTTCGTGGTCAGTTGACGGTATGCCCGTATGCCCGTTTTCAAGTAGGACTCTCAACTCTGTGATGCCCATGTACATAGCATGATGTGTATGTCAAGTGAAGTCGCATTGAATCAAGTTGAAAGTTGACGCTCCTCTAGCCATAAGCAGAAGGGGTTTTCGAAGACATATTGAGCGCACACGTCGCGTACAATTCGCTACATGAGAAATGCACCTGAATGAATCGCCAGCCGCAGTATGCTACTTCATCTAGCTTTTGCCCCTAGACTTTGCCTTCTTCTTGCGCATGAGCCTCTTCCGCGCAATCAGTGTCTGCTTCATCGCTTCCTCCTTGGTCGCAGCCGGTTTATCGTCCCCATCTCCCGCCACCTGTTCCCTGCCCGCCTTGTTTCGTCCTTCTTTCCCACGATGCTGGCGTTTGCTTTGAGCAGCTTCGCTGGCAGCGTCATCTCTTTCAGCCTTATGGGCCTCAGAGACAGCTTTTCTCTTGGCTTGACCTGCTTGCGTCGAGTTCTGCTCGTTGGTCCGTCTCCTCTGGACCACTTGCGCGTTCTCAATGGAAAATTCAACAATCAGCCGCTGCTTCTTGCCATTGTCGCCCTGCAGTTGATGGCCGTTGAGGTACCGCAACCCCATCAAGGCCCAATGATGCGACGTGTATTCGATGAATCCATAGCCACGGCTCTTTCCTGCGCCGCTCTTCTCGGGGACCTTGGACCCCTGATTGCTCTCGAAGACAATCTTGGCCTGGCGAACAATGCCCTTTCCCTTCCGCCTTCTCTCTTGATCCTGTTCCTTGGCATCTTTGCCATCTCTGGCATTCTCTTCCTTGGACAGGGGCTGGCGGCGGCCTGCGTTGACGTCCTTGGCGAACCCAACAACAGCCTTTCTGGCAAGCTCCTTTAGCTCCTTTGCGCCAAAGTCGCGTGGGATGTTGCGGACCGCAAGTCGGGTCAAACTCAGATGCAAGCTGGGGTTGCTTTGCACCATCTTCTTTCGCTGAGCCGCGCTGGCCTGTCTCATCTGGATCTCTGCCGGCGACAACAGGTCAAAAAGAGGCGAGCCTCGTCCGATCGAACCCTCGGGAAGGAGATAGAGTCTCCTCTTGTCCTTTTCATTCCGCGCAGCAAGAGAGTTGCCCGCAAGGTTGGTGGCCTCCTCCTTGTTGACAGCCTGAGCCACTTGCAGAAGTCGGCCATCGAGCGTGTACTTGCCACTGGGATCGGCATTCTCGTCCAGCAGAAGTGATTGCTTGGCCCCAGCTGCGAATGGTTTGGGTCGAGGAGCTTCTTTTATACACGCCTTTGCGTCCGACGCGTTGAAGAAGCACACAAAGCCTGTCCCAGCTGGCTTGTCGCTGACCCTGTCAACAACGACTCGGGCATACCGGACATTGCCAAAGTGAGCAAAGAAGCCCTTGAGCTGTTCATCTGTCGTAGTGAACGGCAGGTTCCGAATGAAGACTGTCGAAGAATTGTCTGTCATCTTGGGGCGTGGTGCCTCGACCTCCTGCTCGTCCTCATCCGCCTCGTCGTCAGTTTCCTCGGCGTCGGACTCGTTCTCAAGATTTTGCATGTGATTCTTCAGGAAGTTTTCCAAGTCGGCGTCCAGTCCTTCATCCTTCGTCTTCCCGGTGGCATCTTCTGCAGCATGCCCAGCGGATACCTCGCTGCCATCAGCAGACTCAGCATCGTCCTCGACCGCCTCCTCTTTCTGATTCTCCTTACCATGCTGCTGATCCCATGTCTCCTTGTCAACAGCATAGTCAACAGCCAGAGTGCGGCCGTCGATCTCCTTTCCATTGATAGCTTGCAGTGCCTTCTCAGCATTCTGTTTTCCGCGGATGGTGACAAAGCCAAACCCTTTGAGCTTGCCCTTTGACTGGGGCAAATCTGCAAACTTGACCTTGCCGAAGCTTCTGAAGAGGTGTGATAGTTGTTCAGAGGTTTTTATGCTCCAAGGCAAGTTTCGAATTATCAGCTTCGGCGGCTTTTCGAATTCAGGCTTTCCAGGTTTTCTTGCAGGAGCTTCGCTAGCCCCATCCGTCGCATTTCGGCGCCTGCGTTCTGCGAGGTCAACTCGGATGTTTCTCCCGTCCCACTTGGATTTGTCAAAGGCTTTCTGGGCCTCGGCGGCATCGTCTGCATCTGCGAAGGTGACAAAGCCATAGCCGCGTGATTCCTTGGTCTTCTGATCGAGGACCACAACGGCATGCTTGACCGGGAAGTGCTCTGAGAAGAAGCTTGCCAAGGTCTCATTCGTGGCGCTTGGCGGCAACGAGCGAACGAAGAGAGAGCTTCCTTCATCGACTTTTGCTCGCTTGGTAGTCGGGGTCGCATCGGTGCCTTGGTCTTCAACTGCGGCGGCGACGGCGTCTTCGACCTCGGAACGCTGCCGTTTGCGATCGTTCTTGGAATTGCCCATCGTTGCAGCAATCCCAAGGCGGAGTGATACTGTTTTGACGAGCGGTGCGGTTGTGGCAAAAGAAAATCCTACTGTCAAGCAGGTCACAACTTGGTCCAGCGTTCTGCCCAGAAAAAAAATCCCAGCCTTCAAGCTACGATAAGACAGGCTGCAGGGTCCCTGTATCTAATCGCACGTGATGGCGGGGACCATGTCTTATCGAAAGTGGCGCTATGCCGCAAATGGAACATTGTTGACTTGCAACCGCCAAACCAGACGCGTGCCATCCAAACAAAAGCATCACCACTTTATCGACACGCAACCATCCGAATAAAACAGCAAAGCATTGCTGACCGCGTGCAAAGGCCGCGCCGTGTATTGATTATGCCTGCAAAAGCGTCCAGTCGGTCGACGAGAACGTCCTCCGCGATTTCGAAGAAGCCCTCGGCAGCAACACTGGGTTCCCGCGCATCCGTCGCTTCGCGCGCATCGTCAGCGGCCGTCGAATACGTGGACACACCGGGCAGCGCCTTGCGAACGCAGATATGCGCAGTCTTCCGCGACGCTCAGCGAACGACCGCGACTCACAGAAAACTATCCGTCAATCTGCGCAAGATACACGAGGCCTGTTGCTATGAACCGACCAACAAGAGCGGCCCGTCGAGCGAGTTCGATGAAGAGGCTTTCAACAGGGAGTTTGTTCGATGCGTGCTGAGGATAATGCCCGTCAAGAAAACGGAGAGTGTCGGCGAAAAGTCCATTCGATTCATCGGCTTCTATCTCCGACATGCGAGCGAAAAGGACATTGAGATCCTCGGCGACGTCGAGGCGGACACGAGCCTGATGCCCGAGACCCCCAGTACGCGACTCACGTCGGAGCTTCTCGAGGCAGTCCTCCCTTTGATGACAGCAAAGGACAAGTTCGTTCGATTCAGGTCCACTCAGATTATCTCTCACATCATCAACTCTCTGGATGCGATTGACGACGACCTTTTCCAAAAGCTTCGGCACGGCTTGCTCAAGCGCATTCGTGACAAGGAGGCAATGGTTCGTTCGCAGGCTGTCTTGGGCCTGGGTCGTCTGGCAGGCAACCAGTCTGAGGGCTGCACAAACTCGGACGACAGCGATGAGGATCAGGGCACTGATCTCTTGGGAAAGCTGCTCGACGTCATGCAGAACGACCCAAGCGCCGACGTGCGACGATCGCTTCTAGTCAACCTTCCTATTCTTCCAAACACGCTTCCGTACTTGCTGGAACGAGCCAGGGATCAGGATTCGGCCACGCGAAGGGCAGTCTACTCACGCCTGCTCCCGGCACTCGGAGATTTTCGCCATCTATCTCTGTCCATGCGAGAGAAGCTCCTTCGATGGGGCCTCCGAGATCGCGACGAGAATGTGCGCAAAGCCGCCGGCAGGCTGTTCAGGGATCGGTGGATTGCGGACTGCGCCGGCGCGCCTCAGCAGGAGGAGGGCAATTCCGCTGAGCCAGCGCCTCCCAGCTTTGACGGACTGCTGGAGCTCCTGGAACGAATCGATGTCGTCAACTCCGGCGTGGAGAACGGCGTTGCCCTGGAGGCAATGAAGGGCTTCTGGGAGGGCCGCCCGGATTACCGCGAAGCTGTCACGTTGGACGACAACTTTTGGGAAACGCTATCTGCGGAGTCCGTCCTCATGGCACGAAGCTTCAACGACTTTTGCCGGAGTGAGGGCAATGGCCGATACGAGGCGCTGGTCGAGGAGAAGCTGCCAGAAGTCACCAAACTGGCATTTTATTTGGAGCGTTATATGCAAGTCCTGGTTGAAGCCCTTAAGAGGGTAGCCCAACAGGAAGTCGAAGACGAGGAGGACGAGGAGGACACCGTTGAGCAAGAGTTTATCGTGGAGCAGCTTCTCCATATTGCTCTGTCGCTGGATTATTCTGACGAAGTCGGCCGCCGCAAAATGTTCACCCTGCTCCGCCAGTCGCTGTCTATCCCAGAGCTGCCGGATGAAGTGACCAAGCTCACTGTCGAAGTACTCCAGTACATCTGCGCTCCGGATGCGGCTGGCGAACGCGAATTCTGCAGCGTCGTCCTCGAGTCCGTGGCAGATGTCCACGACACCATTGTCGATGACCTGCCAACTGACGACGCAGAGGATAGTTTCCACTCCGCCAAGTCAGAGGTCAGCCGCGGCAGCACGCCGGCTAACGAAGAGGAAGACGCTCGTGAGAAGGCTGTTAGGGAAATTGTCGTCAACATGAAGTGTCTACACATTGTTCAGTGCATGCTCACGCACGTGGCGGGCAACCTGAAGGACAATGCGGATCTCGTCTCCATGCTGAACAATCTCGTGGTTCCCGCAGTCCGGAGTCACGAGGCGCCTGTTCGTGAAAGAGGCTTGCTGTGCTTGGGACTCTGCGCGCTGCTGGATCGGTCGCTGGCTGAGGAGAACTTGGGTCTCTTTATCCACTTCTTCAGCAAGGGACACCCTGCCTTGCAGATTACGGCTCTGCACATCTTGACGGACATTCTGAATGTCCACGGAGCACAGTTGCTATCGTCTACTCCAGGGCTGCTCAAGGTCTACGTCAAGGCTGTCAAGGGTGGCGCAAAGGCGCCAGAAGTCCAAGCCGCCGCCACGATTGCGGCATCGAAGCTCCTTCTCGGAAGAGTCGTGAGTGAAGACGAGGCATGTGAGGAGCTGCTCAAGTCTCTCGTCGTTGCTTACTTCGATCCCTCTTCCGCTTCGAATCAGACTGTCAGGCAGGCGTTGAATTACTTCCTGCCTGTATTCTGCTACTCCCGCGCGGCGAACCAGGATCTCATGCGCGCCATCTCCCTCCAAGCCCTTCACTCCCTCTTGAACCTGCGCGAAGGTCTGGAGGACGACGATGTGGACGTCGGGGAGGACATGATCAGCATGACGGCTATTGGGGCGTGTCTCGTCGATTGGACGGATCCGCGAAAGTGTTACACCCCGGGGATTCATCCGGATTCAGACAAAAAGACCGTCAACGGCGATGTGCACCTCGACCTTGGACGAGATGTTCTGGAGAGGTTGCGTACCAACATCAGCAGTAAGTGTCGACGGCTTCGCCCAGTATCGTTAGAGGAATGCTAACAAGGACGAATAGAGGAAGAGAAGAAACTGGTTGCTGGTCTTCTCGGCAAGCTTCACGTATCGCCGGGATCCTCGGAGGACAAGATCCGCGAGCTGTATGCAGATGTCAGCGAGGCAGTGGAGGAGGGCCTCGTTTCTGATGCCACCAGCCGCAACGCCCTGTACAAGATCCACGTCAGCCTGGGTAAGATCGTCAACAACCTCGAAGAGCAGCAGCCGTCAAACAGACGCACCAGTCGCAGCGTGTCTGTCAATCTGGACCGGCAGCCCGCCGAGGACAAGACAGTCGTAGAGGAGCCGAATATCAAGGAAGAGGACGAAGACAGCGACGGCACGGTGGTGCCCAAGGAGGAGGAGAAGGATACGCTCGTGGACGACTTGTTGTCGGACGGAGAGGATACCAAGATACAGGATGCTTGAGATGATGTGGGCGCATGTATTATGAAACCGGGTCTTGTGATGAGCGGCATGATTGGTATGGGTGTGGGATGTAACTGAAGGATGCCCGAGGCGGATATCTGTTTCACGTGTTGGGAACTTTACAGGCGCGCTGCTCATACCGTTTGATCTCTTTTGCTACATATTGAATGAAGCCTCCAATTCATTACAACTACGCGCCCCTCGTACGGCTTCTGTAGTACCTACTGGTCATCCAAAACACATGCTATCGTGTGCCGAGCCAGAACAGGAGGCTGCCCAACCCAACATTAATGGCCAAGTGCTGGCCCAGTCCCCATGCCATGGAATAGAGGTACTTGGGCGAAAAGACGGTCCAGATGAACAAATGGGTCCTCAGCGCAGTACACGCCGCCATTACAGACGCCACACTCACGGTTGCAAACACCGTCAGGAGGATGAGGTGGTGCCGGTGGACGTGCGCCTGGCCCTGCCTGTGCTTCTGCAGAAGGAGCAGGTTGGTGGCCGAGGTCCAGAAGATGGGTCCCGCCCAGTTGCTGACGAAGGTGAGGACGCCGACGGCGACGACGTTGAAGCCGCTGATGCCGTTGTACGCGCTCGACAGGTCGACCGAGGAGATGGCGTTGGAGCCGCCAAAGGCGAAGAAGGACGTGTACTGGAAGAGGATGGACGAGGTGGTGATTTCGGTGACGGAGAGCTCCGTGGACTCGAGGCAGTAGAGCAGCACTGTAGAGAGGAGAAGTAAGGGGATGTTGGTCGCTCGAGACTGGGTCATGGCCAGCAGGGTATAGAGATGGTGGAGGAGTTGGGCTGGCGACTTGTTAGCTCTCGTCATGAACCAAAGCAAACCTTGAATGGGATGTGACTTGCCTGATGACTTCGCATACCGACCACCCTTGCCGCCCTGGTAGACAGCGCAGGCCGCAAGCACTGCAAGGACAGCAAAGACAGCACGCGCCCTCGACAGCAGCGTCTGGCCCTCGACCATGTTATTAAGTGTCTTGGCGAAGCCCGCTAGGAGCTCAGGGGCGTCTCCGGCCGTGAAGGCTAGTTTGAAAGCGAAAGCGGAGGAGATGAGGACCGACGTGAGGGACGTGGCCACGATGAACGGAAGTCCGTTAAGATTGGCAAGGACTTGGAACGAGACGAGGATGTACATCAAGCTGACCAGTACCCAGAGCAGCTGCGGGTTGGGCGCGATAAAAAGTTTGACGATGTCGGCCTCGCCGGTGAACTTCTGGCCGGTCTGGTTCCAGCCCCTGGTTAGCCGCAGGGTGCCCAGGGCCAATAGATACCAGAGGGCAGTCGAGGATCGCCCAGTCCTAGATTAAAATCAGCCTGGATATCCACGGAGGTAAGAATAAGGCAAGGTACCTTTGGATGGCTCGGAAGCCCAGCCACGCGACCCAGAATGTAGATGACCAGTACCAGAAGTGCTGCTCCTCTTCCACGTAGCTGCTAGCAAACATCATGATGCCATACGACACGGTGATGAGCATCAGAGGCATCAATGTTCCGCTTCTGTGGGTGCTTTGTAAGCTCGCTACCACAACACTGGCCAAAGTGGCTGCGGCGGCCAGGCCCTGGCCGATGGCCAGTCTGGACATGTCGTAGTTCGATGCCATGCTACTCATCAGATCCTGGGCTTTGCGCAGCCAGGCTGACGTCGCAGAGAGCCACCTCTGGTCAACCTCGGCAGCAGATGCCAGCGAAATAGCCTGTTGGTTGATCTTGCGCCATTCACAAGCCAGCTCATTGATGTCCGTTGCTTCCAAGGTGCATGGGTCCACGTTGCTCTGCACATCAAACAGCTCGCCGCCAAAGGCAGCCGTAACAATGTTGAGTATTTGCCTGGCATTGCGGATAAGGATCTGTATCTTGTCGCTGGAGTGGGACCAAAAGGGCAGGAAGTCCGGTATGAAAGCCCCCAGGTTGTTCTTCGAGACAGGGAAGCCAAGCAGAGCGGCAATGGTGGGAGCAATATCAGACTGCTCAACCATTGTGTAATAGTCAAACTCGTTCTTTGGCTGCGCCGGAGCGGGGAACTTTGCTGAGACGCTCTTCAATTTCGGAGACATGAAGACCAAAGCTGGCGAGGTCTCGCCGGGGGACGAGGCTCCGTGATTGCCGGCATCGTTCATGCCGTGATCGCCACAGAGAACAAACAATGTTGACTTCAAGTGGCTTTTGGTCTCCATTGCGTTGTAGATGACCTTGACGATGCTGTCCATCTCAGCCTGCTTAGGAAGCATGTTGGAGCTGTCCAAAAGTCAGCAATGTGTCTCTGGCAAAGGAATAATATTCCTTGTGTTTACCTTCTCGGGCCGGCTTTGTGACCAATGTGATCGAGACCAAGGTAGTGTAGGACCATCAAGCCCCAATCATTGTTCTCAAGCTCACCAGCGATGTTCCTGGTCACGTTGTTGTCCACTTCGGTGAAATCCTTACTGGGCATTAGCCAGAAATCGCACTTTCAAGTGGGCTGGAGCCATCTATACCGAGACGAAAAAGCTCGAGGTCCCATCATGGCGATCGAAGGTATCCGGGAACAGCTTGAGCCACGTATCGTCCCCAAACATGAGCAGCTTGCCCTTGCCCGCGGCTTTGAGCTGAGCCAGCCAGGTGTCCTGGGCGGCGAGTGTCGACGAGGTGTCGGCCTCGTCAAAATTAAGAATTAAATCAACAAAAGATGGGATGGACCCAGTAGTGATGGCCTTGATCCTGGGCATGGTTACGGTCGGAGACCGCGCATTTGCGGTAAATGGGATGGCGGCACCATCGCGAATGAGACTATAGGAGCCGATGAGAGCAGGTCGAGAATGAGAAAAGGGCCATGAGCCAACCTCTGAGTGTACTCAAACCCCGAGTCTTTGGAGTACACGAAATCACTGTCCTGGTATCAGCTAGGAAGAGCTTGTGCGAATCACGACGTGGCACCTTACCTCCTCAGCGCATCAACCACCATGAAGACAACCCTGTCGAACGGGGCGCTTGGCGGCGCGCCATATTCGAGAGGCTCGTACTCTGCTAGCCCCGGGAGAAAGGGCTTGTAAGGAAAGAAGCCGGTTGCAAAGACGAGGATGGATAGGGGTATAAGGAGGTTGGCGATGGTCAGCAGGAGGGTGCACAGGAGTGACCCATTCGTCGCGGTCAACATGTCCACTTGAGGCGAAAAGGAGTCAAGGGAAAGAAGAATTGGACAATTAGAAGAAATTTGCGGTCGTTATCCCAAGGCTTTATCCATCTGAAAGGGTACGGGGTGGCTCCCGAAGGCTGCGAACGGGCAATTGATGTCGACAGCGTTGATGGAAGAGACACGACGATGGAAGTGAACGCGACAGGCCGCCAGGGTGTTTTGGCTTTGGTCCAGGGATGTTCAATGGCCTGCGCCACACCAACCATCCACACCAGACGGGAGACACTTGCTTCATCGTGGGTATCATCAATTCAAGCGCCAGCATCTATGACCAATGTGTAAAACCAAAATACGGCGGACAAAATGAAAACACAAGCGACCCGTGCTCAAGGCACTCATTCCGCCGTGGGGGCCTGGCTCTTCTTCTTCTTGGCGGCCAGCCTGTCGCTGTACTTGGTGAAGACGACCTTTGACTTTTTCTGCTTCCTCTTGTCGATGCGCTTCTTGCCAATCCGCGCCTTGGACGGCTTCTTGGCGTCAATTTCCATGGCTGATGGACGGAGCGAATATGTTAGTGATCAATACATGCACAGGCGTGCGCTGCGACGGTGACCTGTTTGGGGGGGGGGATACCTGTGTCATCAGCATCGGCTTCATCGTTCTCGGCGTTGAGGGCGAGGTCCTCAGCATTTGCTAGAGCCAATGTCAGCACAGGATCTTCCTCTGCCTCGGCTGGGGTCTCTGGAGTAGGACAAATACTCACCCTCCATGTTCACATCCGACGACTCAGGCTTGGGTGCCTTGGCCAGCTCCAGCAGCTTCGCCGAGAGGCGCTCATCCCGGGCGAGCTCCACGGGGCCGAACACGGCGGCGGCCTTGCGCCGGTTGTTCGCCTTCTTGGAGCTTGATCGCGAACTCTTGGCCATCTTTGCTGAAGTCGGTCTGTCTCTGGAGAATTGGTGGTGATGCTGAAGGATGCCTTTGAGATGGGAAGAAAAAAAGTCACGATAAGATGCGGCTACGAGGGGTACTAATTCGATAAGGCCTGTGGCGCGCGGCCAGGTGTGGCTGGAGAGAAAAGTCAGCGACACACCACGGTGCTGGAGGACGGGCCTGGCGGGCGTTATTAATCGCCGCTGAGGTGCGCCAGCCGCGGCCACCTGTAACGTTGGTTGATTACCTAGGGCGCGCGCTGAAGGCGACTTTTCTGGTGGGGCCAGGACGTCTATCGTGACTTCATGCCTCCCAGGTTGCCTGGAGCCGCAGCGACGAATACGACGACGACGACGACGACGACGACGACGACGAGGGCGCGCAGAGCAACGCCCGCTGTGAACAACGGCCAGGACCGTTCGCTGGTCTGGTCGCCAGAGCATTTGATCTTCGATTTCACCGCCGCGAGGAGAGGAGCTGCGCCGACCTGATATCAGTCATTGTCGACCCCGAGTTCATCGCCATCAGCGCCGCGTTCGATCGAAGCCCCCGAGTTGCGCACTTCCCTCCTCGAGCCGCGCCCGCCGCCCGTGATTTGCGCCCACCCAGCACCGCCTGCCGTCGGTCGCGGCTGCCTTTCATGAGGCCTCGAGGCTGAAGCGAACCTGGAAGGGAAGTAAAGGCGTGCGTTAGTTGGCCCAGTGGCTCCTGCCCTGCGAGGTTGCCATGGCGTCACCAGTGTCCTCCATCTCGAGGCAGGAGGTGTCGGCGCTGCTCAGGCAGGTGCAGGGCAACCAGCTGTTCAACCGCCAGCTGTCGTCGGTTTGCCAGGTCAACGGGCTCAAGAGTACAGGCGTCAAGGCGGAGCTTCAGCGCCGCATTGTTGACCGTGAGTCTCTCTTCGTCTCTCTGAGCCTTATGCCTCTCCTCTTGCTTCTCTTTCTTCTCCTCTTCTTCCACCTGCGCCCCCATCTCCCGGGGTGCTCTTGTCTCGTCCTGCACCACCATACCTACACAACTGCACTCGAGACTTGTGCACTCGAGTCTCGTGCACTTGCTAAACATTGCATCGCGCCCTCGTCTCTCTCTTATCTTGTCTCGTCTCGTCTCCTCTTCTCGTTTCCCCCGTTCGCAGCCCCCCCGAATGTACTCTCGCCGCCCGCCCAATCCTTCACGTCCCTCCTGCGTGCTAACCAAGAGCCTCGCGGCGACTCCAGTCATCCAGGAAACCGTCAACGCCAACGACGTGTCGCGCTTCCACCAGGTGCGCCAGAGCATCGTGAACGCCGTCGCGCAGCGGTCCAGTCCGTCGTCCAAGACCGCCGCCGCGCGGGGCAGCAACTCGTCCTCGTCACACTCATCGTTGCCCGCGCAATTCGCGTCTCCGATGCCTTCGTACAATAACGGGGGAAACGCGTACCACTCACGAGGCTATCATAGCACCACCGGCGCTCGCCCTCCCAACGGCCCTGGTACTTCATATGGCGCCTCAATGCAGTCTCTGACCTTTCGCCCGAGCCCCTTCTACCAAGTCGAGGCCCAGGCCAGCACATTGCGAGTATGCGAAGGCAAGTCTAATCCAAGCCCCCATCCGTCCAAGCAACTCCTTTTCACTGATACCCAACGTCTTCCGCCGCTGCAGTTATGTCGCAGCATAGGAACGCGATCAACATAAGCATCAAGCTCAACGATCACCCCGTCCTTCAGCGGTGTGTCGACGACAAGTCCTACAGGGTCATGGTCTTTTGCGCCGGTGACCCTTCTGGCGTTCAGGATGTTGCCTTTCCTCACCAGTCTGAACTCAAGGTCAACGGCGGTGACATCAAGGCGAACCTGCGTGGCTTGAAGAACAAACCAGGGTCTACTAGGCCGGTTGACATCACCCACGCATTGCGCCTCAAGCCCCAGTATATCAACAATCTCGAGTTCACGTACGCGTTGACCAACAAGGTGAGCCGCCGTCAGAATACAGTACCGTCCCTACCCCCATCATCACCCCTGACCCCAGCAACGCTCCATCACCTGGATAGCACAAGCTTGTCGCTAACACGTGATGACAGAAATTTTACCTCGTCGCCTACCTCTGCAAAACCACTTCGGTTTCTGAGCTGGTCTCGACTGTTTCCACT
The DNA here is from genome assembly GCA_000750105.3 of Tolypocladium sp. Sup5 PDA-1. Lineage (NCBI taxonomy): Eukaryota > Fungi > Ascomycota > Sordariomycetes > Hypocreales > Ophiocordycipitaceae > Tolypocladium > Tolypocladium sp. Sup5 PDA-1. Next base: position 140,483 of record JPHH03000054.1, read on the forward strand.
CGTCGTCGCATTCCAAAAGAGTTGGTCGTGAGAGACTGTAAGTACATGATTCCACCGCCAACGTTCAGCACGCTGACAACCTTTCAGTGAACAAAAAGGCCCAGGACCCCGATGTTGTGGCGACATCCCAGGTTCTGTCTCTGAAATGCCCCCTATCCTACATGAGGCTAGATGTCCCTTGCCGGGGCTTGGCTTGCACGCACATCCAGTGTTTCGATGCAACATCGTACCTCCAACTTCAGGAACAAGGGCCTCAGTGGCTGTGCCCCATATGCAACAAGTCGGCGCCCTTCGAGCAGCTTGCCGTTGACGAGTAAGTTGCCCTTGCATGCCGCTAGGATCCGATATTGACAGCCTGCTAGATACGTCAAAGACATCCTCGAAAACACGCCCAAGGACTTGGAGACGGTCACAATTGAACCCAATGGCCGGTGGTCGAAAAAGTCCTTTCAAGATGACCGTCCCAGCACAGCCAACGGTACGTCATTGGATGACGACGACGACTTGGTGGAAATCTCCGAAGTCAATGCCTTTGGTAGCCGTCGGTTGGAGACGCCGAAAACCATCACGCCAAGCGTCAGCACGCCCATTTCGAGCGGCAGAGATGGCTCAGCAAGCGCCCCTCGCGGTTTTGCCTCAACAAGCGCCAAGCGGCCCGCGCCAGCAGTCATCGACCTGACTGCAGACTCTGACGACGACGATGATGAGCCCATTCAGCGGCCCCACAAGCGACAGAGCACGGCAGCAAACGGCGTTCGTGATTCCACTAGCCTCGGTTTCCTGAGTGAATCTCCTACCGGGCACAAGCCTTAGTTGGGTTCCCCTGACCTGCCGCCACCGCATATACAGAGACCTTACGTGCCGCCTCCGCATATACAAGAACGGATAAAAGGATGGGTTGAGCGTAACATTCCCATGTCCAAAAGGACAGCCGAAAGGGAGGGTTGAGGGGCGACTACTCTCTGATTCTGTTATTCAATTTTGCATTTCAGGGCGAGGTGGAAAAGGCGTTACGGCACATGGATGGAAAAAAGAGATTCCCCCCTTTGTATTTTGATGTCGACTGGATGCCGTCGCGCGGTTTCGGGGAGTTTGGGCCTACATTTCCAGGAGAACAGCAGGGATTCCCCCAATTGCTTGTTTTGCAGCTAGACATGGTTGTCACAGGGGGGTGCACAGGTGCGTGAACGGTCGGATGGGAAGGCAGAGTTGCGGCTCACGACCAAGAGTGAGACGAGAACGTGGGCCTTGCGCCTCGAACCTTTCGAGTTTGTGTTGCATGAAGTAGTCTTGTTTGAAATATAGGGAGGGAAAAGGTACCAGGGGTCTATATAGACGGTTGACGGTTCGAATTGTGTAGCACGAACAGTCCCAACAGAGTGCATTTGGCAGCAAATATGTGTGTTTCCCGAGTCTGTGAATTCGAGAACCCAAGCCGTCTAGCCCAGAAACATCTTTTATTCTACGTAGGTATTTAAATAATCCTGGTTTACCCCTTCCTTTTGTCATAAACTCAAAGCCCGCAGATTCGCAGTATCAAAACGCTCGTTAGAGTAAGCTGTCCATCAGCCCCCAACTCTCATTTTTACCCCAGCCAGCCGCAACTACATGCATCTATTCACCCTATTCAAGCACTTAAAACGTTTCATGCCCAAGACTCGAGCTTTTGAATCACGCAACCCTGCTGCCCCTGCTCCCGGCGGACCAGCCGGCCAATCTTGTACACCTTCTCCGAGGCGCCGAGTGCCTTGGCCACGGCATCGGCCTTGGCCGCCTCGACGGCAATGACCATGCCGACGCCCGAGTTGAAGGTGCGGCACATCTCCACAGGGGCGACGTTGCCGTTGGCCTTGAGCCACTGGAAGACGGGAGGCATGTCCCACGTGCCGAAGTCGATCTCGGCGGCGAGGGCATCGGGCAGCATGCGGGGCACGTTCTCGATGAGGCCGCCGCCGGTGATGTGCGCCAGGCCCTTGATCTGGCCGAGGACGGGGAGGAGGCTCTTGACGTAGATGCGGGTGGGCGTCAGGAGGGACTCGCCAATGGTCTTGGACTCGTCCCATGGCGCCTGGGAAGAATACTCGAGGCCGGCGCTCTGCACGATCCTCCGCACGAGGGAGAACCCGTTGGAGTGGACGCCGTGAGATCCCAGTCCCAAAAGGACGTCGCCCTCGACCATGGCGTCCTTCTGCGGCAGTCTGCTGGAGGCGGTGACCGCGCCGACCGCACAGCCGGCCGCGTCGTAGTCCTCGCCCTGGTACATTCCAGGCATCTCGGCAGTCTCGCCGCCCACCAGGGCGCATCCCGACTGGCGACAGCCATCGGCGACACCCTCGACGAATGCAGCAGCGGAGGGGAGGTCCAGCTTGCTGCAGCCGTAGTAGTCGAGAAACATCAACGGCGTCGCTCCCTGGACAATCAAGTCGTTGACGTTCATGGCCACCAGATCAATGCCCACCGTGTCGTGCTTCTTCATGGACTGCGCAATCATGAGCTTCGTTCCAACGCCGTCGATTGCGCCAACCAGGACGGGAGCATCAGGGTATCCGCACTGAGAGAGGTCAATCTCTCCACCAAACCCGCCGATCTCAGCATCTGCGCCGGGCCGCTTGGTGCTCGCAACGGCCTTCTTAATCTTTTCCACAAAGTCGTTGCCTGCTTGGATGTCGACGCCAGCCTGGGCATAGGTCATGGCCTCCTTGCTAGGTGCTCTAAACGCCCGGTGAGCAATGTCCTTTCTGAAGAACATACCCTCGAACTCGATAACCTTGGAGGACAGGGCGGCGTATGATGCGTCGACAGCGGCCCTCAGCGAGTCGCCGACCGAGTTGATGGCAATGACACGGCCACCAGACGTCTTCAGCTGGCTTCCGTCCAGCTTCGTGCCAGCGTGGAAGATTGTGCTGCCGGCAGGCGGAGTCTGGACAGTCATGGGAGTGCCTTTGGCGTAGGAGCCAGGATAGCCCCCAGCGGCAAGGACGACCGTGGCGCTAAACTTGTTCTCGACCTTCAGGTTGCAGTTGTCCAGGTATCCCTCGGCGCAGGCAAGCATAATCTCGGCCAGGTCGGTATCGGAAGACAACAGAGGCAAAACGGTTTGCGTCTCGGGGTCCCCAAATCGCACATTGTATTCCAGCACCTTGGGACCGGACCTTGTAATCATGAGACCGGTGAACAAGACGCCGCGGAAGGGCTGCTTCTCGCGTCGCATGCCCGAGATGGTAGGCTCGAGAATCTCCCGGTCGATCTGCTCCGTGAGCTCCTTGGTGGCAATGTTCGTCGGCGCATAGCAGCCCATGCCGCCGGTGTTGGGGCCCAAGTCTCCGTCGAAAATCCTCTTGTGGTCCTGGGCCAGAGGCAGTGACCGAATCGTGTAACCGTCGCAGAAAGTGAGAACGCTCAGCTCGTCGCCGAGCAAAAGCTCCTCAATGACAACTTCCTCGCCGGCGGTGCCAAAGGCCTTGTCCACCATAATCTGCTTCAGGGCTTCCTTGGCCTCCTCTTTCGTCTGGGGAAGAATGACGCCCTTGCCGGCCGCCAAGCCAGTGGCCTTGATGACGACGTCGTGGCTGATGCTGTCGATGTAGCTGATAGCCTTGTTGTAGTCGGAGAAGTTCTCGTATGCGGCCGTGGGGACGTTGTATTTCTTCATGAAATCCTTGGAGTATGTCTTGCTGCCCTCCAGCCGCGCCGCTTCCTTGGACGGGCCGAAGCACGGGATGCCAGCCTTCTTGAAGAAGCCCTCAACGCCATCGACGAGCGGCGCCTCGGGGCCGGGGACGACCAGGTTGATGCCATTGGAATGGGCAAACTGGACAAGCCCAGGGAAGTCCTCGGAAGAAACTGACGTAATGTTGGTGACCTTGGGGCAGGTCGCAGTGCCTCCGTTGCCGGGAACGGCAAAGATGGACTCGACTCGCGACGATTGGCTCAGCTTCCAGGCCAAGGCGTGCTCACGGCCGCCATTGCCAATGAGCAGGATTCGGAGGTCGGCCATGATCGCGGGGTCTTTGCGTATGTGATGTCGACGGTGTCGCGTGGTTGGCGCGAGAGCGAAGTCCTGACTTGCCTTGTCGTCGTCCCTCGAAACAATTTTTTTTTCTCGCGCTCCCTCCCCTCCAACATTAAGACCTCAACCAGCGACTGCCCCGCGCTGTTTCCAGGTAGTGCCCCGCGTTCGCCAAGACCCTGACAAGCCTGATACGCCGCCTATCACCACGTGCTGGCAGCAAGCAACCAGCTTACCCTGCACCTCCGCCAGTTGTTATCGCTGACATACAACAGCACTACATACCTGCACCCAAGCTACCCTCCTCCGGCCAAAACCACCATCGCTCGCAGTTCGACTCCGACATACTGAGAAACTAATTGAGGCCCATTCCAGCCTTCGAAGATTCTACATCCTCGCCGCCTACAGTGTGGTTGGCGCTGCCAACCCAACCGCCCATCATGTCTCTCGACCCCGTCATGCCCCCCTACAACGCCTCCGACCCGTCTGCCACGTTCCTCTCCTCGTCCTGCCTCGACTTTCTCCTCATCGAGCTGGTCCCTCTCGCCTACCGCGTCGCCCACGAGCGCGACTTCACCCCACAAGCTCCAGAAGGAAATGGCGGCCCGTCCGTGAAGTCCGGGTCGGCCAGCAATCGCGCCGTCAGCTCCGGCTCAGGGGCTGTTGCAGGGTCGAGCTCCGCGCCGCGCAAACTGGACGAGGAGGAGGAGCTGGATGCGGTGCATTTTAGGCTAGAAAGCCTGGGTTATCGGGTCGGGCAGGGACTTGTTGAGCGGTACGTCTGGCGTGCCCCATGATCCTGTTCCTCTACCTGGCTAATGTCGAGCGCTCGCTGCAGGTTCTCAAAAGATCGGCCTCGGTTCAACGACACTCTCGACGTCATCAAATTTCTTTGCAAAGATCTCTGGTCTCTAGTCTTTGGCAAGAACATTGATAATCTAAAAACCAACCACCGGGTGTGTATTCCCCACAACTGATGGGTATCATTGGCGACTCATACGGATAACAGGGAGTTTACGTCCTGACAGACAACGTCTTCCGCCCATTCTCGAGAATGAGCACAGAAGCAGGGGGGCAGGCAGTCGTTCGTGCGCAGCCGGTACGTAAATCGCAGCCTTCTGCCCCGGTTTGGTGCTTACAAACAATCTAGTTTCTTTGGTTTCCTTGCGGCATTGTACGAGGGGCTTTGGCGGCCTTGGGAATAAATGCCACTGTCCAAGCCGAGATCAACGAGCTTCCAGGAGCCGTGTTCCAGATCAAAACCCTCCCTGGCAAGTCATAGCTACCGATACACACAACTGAATCCCAGCCATGGCGCCACCAAGACAGCTCATCCGAACCCTGCCTAACAGAGCTGCTCTCTGGATAGAGTGCGCGCTTATGTGCCTCGAAGATCTCCCTGAACCTCTCCTCCGAATGCGCCCGGCATTAATGGCAAGGGTTTAGTCCTGGGAGGTGGGATGCCGGGACACTACTTCACAGCCTGTGAAAAGAGCACATCATCAGCAACCCGGGCCTCGATCGTATATTAAGCCTAGCGTCATAGCTATTGCCTTCAAGACAAGCTTTCTTTCATCCGAAAGCTGCTTAGTGGGGAAGTTGGGGGTTTGTTCACTTTTGGGGAGGGTTGTGGGCGAAGTCGATGCCCTTGCTGATGTTGCCCTTGAGGCCTTCGACAGCCTTGGCCAGCAGCGCCTTCTCCTTCGAGGTGATCCCCTCGAACGGGTTCGTGGCCTTCTCGGCACCGTTGGGCTGGCAAAATAGTTAGCCAGGTTCACCTGTGGGGATGGAGAAGGACAAGGGGTTGCCGTACTCCAAGCTCAATCGGGACGGAGAAGAAGTCGCAGCCGGTCTCCTTGGCGATGGCATCGCCGCCAGGGACGCCGGGGAGGTAGACGTAGCTAGGCTCAACGAGGCCCTTCTCGCCCTTGACAGCCCTGAGGAGCTTCTCGGCAAATCTAACAAGAATCAGTCAACTACGTTTGGCCATGGGCGATCATGCAATTCGTGAACTCACCGGAAGCCCGCATATGCCATGGAAAGCGTGGCCGAGCCAGCACCATCCTTGGCCTTGACGACCTCGTCGCCACCGAACTGGACACGGTTGACAAGAGCATCGTACTTGTCATCAGGGATGGTGACGGCGGGGGACGCCTTGCTGAAGAGCGGCACAATGGTCTCGCCAGAGTGGCCACCGATGACAGGGATGGTGAGCTTTTGAGGCTCAGCCTGGCCAACTATCTCGGCGACAAAGGTCTCGGCACGAACAATGTCGAGGGTGGTGACACCAAAGAGGCGCTGAGCGTTGAAGACCTTCTTGGCCTTGAGAACCTCGGCGGAGATGGGGACAGTCGAATTGACGGGGTTCGAAATGACGAGGATGAAGGCCTTGGGGGCGACCTCGGCGGCGGTCTCGATCAAGCCCTTGACGATGCCAGCGTTGATGTTGAAGAGGTCGTCACGGGTCATGCCGGGCTTGCCTGGAGACAGCGGCGCATCAGCATTGATTCAGAGGGGTGCCCATTACAACGTTGGTAGAAGGTCTCCCTTACGGGGAATGCCAGCGGGGATGACAATGATGTCGGCATCCTTGAAGGCAGCCTTTGCGCCATCATTTGCGGGGAGGTAGCCAGTGATTTTCTGTAGCAAGGACAGTTAGTCTCGTGGCTCGTGGTACTCGGATGGACGGAACTGTCGGGTGGGTTGGGAACTTACCGCGCGGGAGGAGATGTGGGAGAGGTCGGCAGCAACACCGGGAGTGTTGACAACATCGTAGAGGGCCAGCTCGTCGATGTGAGGGCTGGTCTTGAGCAGCAGCGACAGAGGCTGTCGGGAGAGCAGAGAGTCAGCCAGCCGTCTCAACAGATATCTCGAGAAGTGAGCAGGCAGTGTATACCTGTCCAATGCCACCAGAGGCACCCGCAACGACTGTATCGAGAGAAGGTCAGCTCAACTCGGTCATAGGTCAAATTGGGTAGCTCAACGACAGCACGCGTAGATGCGGGGTTGAGGGGCATTCCGTACCAGCTTTGACCATGATGACGGGGAGGGGTTTTCGTTTCTTGAAGCAGGGGTGAGAAGGGCGAGATTAGCTAGACGCTATGAGCCGGCGATGCGGTGATTGTGCAGGACGATGAGTTCAAGCTTGCTTCTGGAAGTGAAGAAGACGAGGAATCAAATGGCGGAGGTGGGAAGAAGGGTGAACGGGAAGAGTTGTTTCACACGACGCGAGGTTTCCTTGTATACTAGCTGCTTGTCCCGCGCGCACCTGTACGGCGGGGCAGCCAAGGAGGGGCAGCCAAGGAGGGGCAGCCAAGGAGGGGCAGAAGTAGCGGCCGCCAATCGGAAGGATGGGGGCAGGTGCTGTGCGCGGTCGTCGGTGCGTGCGGGAGCTGATGATACCAATGCTGATGATAGGCCCAAGCAAATGATGAAGACTACAGTACCTATGCTCATGTACCCTGTAGGCGATTACTCTTAGGTGTTTAAGTTACCTTAGCTACTGCATGTCGGAGCAAGGCGCACTCGCACTGCAATTCATCTGAGAGAGCGGGAGAGCGCCAGGGAGGAATGGTCCCGCCGCAGACCACCCCAACGAGACGCCTGTCCGTCATGTTCCGACCACCGTGCCGGCTTGTGACGATGGCGTGCCGTCTTCGTCCCGAGGCTCTACTGTACAGACGTACGGGCCGTCACGGGCTGCGGACAGCGCTAACTCGCGGCCAGACTTCGGAATGGAGCCTGTGTCGTTCGGGCTGAGATGCCAGAAGCAGAAGTTGGGTTTTTGGGGGTGCCGGTCGCCACTCACTCAACCGGGCGATGAATGGGTTGAAACGCAGCCCGCTTGTCCTCGGCAGCCAATGCGCAACTCCCTTGCTCGAACAGACCAAATGCGTTGATATAAGCTCTCACCACTGCCTGATGTCACTGCACAATAGCCGAATCGATCGAACATCGAGTCCCACTTCGACCAGATACACGACTCCGAGGCGTTGGCTCGGCTCACTCCGCCTTGCCTCGTCACAAACGTCTACGCCTGAGTCGCTGTGCTCCGTATTCCGACTTCCTCCGCGGGGAAGCCCTTCGCCGTGCTACTTGCATCTGCCACAAACCCCCTGCCATTGCGGCTCACTCATGTCACGCGGGGCGAGGGCTACGGGGAGTTTCAGGTCCCTCTTTGAGAGACTTTCCATTCCTACGCCTCACTGGGCGCGAACTTGGTTCTCGATATTGTTTTGAGAGAGATCAAATGCCAACTCCAGCCGTGACCCAGAGACCTCTTTGATTGATGCTCCTCATCATCATCTAGACACGCATCCATCCCAGTGCGCACAGCAGCTACGCTACGCTGCCATTGTACACTCTCCCGACACCCTCGAGCATCCCATTCAGGTATTTTCTCGCTTAGGACGACTCGGCGGCCTGCTTGGCCTTCTTGCCTCGCAGCTTGGGCTCGGGGTCGGCCTTGGTGGGCAGCTGGGTTCGGCGGATGGCAGAGACACGCTCGACGGCGGCGGATCGCAGGTCACCGCGGTAGCCGGACTTGGCGGCCTGGTTGGCAACGGCCTTGTAGCTCCTGGTTCACACGACAGTCAGTCTCCTGAAGACGTCCCACGTAAAACGCTCCGGCTCCCAAACTCACTTTCGGTTGGACTTGTTGCCGCCGTAGGTGGTCTCGGAGAAAGCCTGGGCGGGCTTGGTGGGGTTGGCAGTCTTCTTGGTGATCACGGTAACACCACCCTTCTCGTTGGCGACGACACCGATGGCCTAGTATTTGGTAGTTAGTCTCCTGCCCCTCGTTGCGCTCGGCGTCCTCGGGTCGTTGTACCTTGGCGTTGACGAAACCGGCATGCTGTGGTTGAAGTCAGCGTTGATCCTCGCAGGACAGAGTGAGCCCAGCAATTGTTCGCAAGGTCGTACCTTTCGGCTGTTCTTGTTGGTCAGGTTCAGGGGATCCCGGGAGAACTGAACACCGCCAGCCGTGTTGCTCTTGGAGAGGAAGCAGTTGTTGTTGCCTGTCACATCCATTCAGCACTCCGTTTCACCAGCTCTCGGGGTTTCGGTCCAACTCACGGACGATCTCCCAGATCAGGTCCGAGGACACGTTAGGAAGCGCGGGGGAAGCCATTGTGATGAAGTTCAGTGATTCGCGACGCCGTACAGGTTTCTCGAAGCTTCAATTCGGGATGGCCTCGAAATTGACGTCCAGAGAGAATCGCAAAAGTGTGGGCTCGCTTAACTGCCGCGTTATGGTTAGTGCACGGCCGCAGTTTTCGGGTTGTGCCTATTGCCGTTAATTGAATGAGGCGCGGCGCTGCTGTGGCTCAGTCCTACGGTGGAGACGGAGTACGAAGCTCGTGAAGTACGGAGTACCTGCCTGCGCCTCTGCTCCTGTGCCAGGGGCCACCACGTAAGTGCATCACGGCACGTCAGCTCCTCGAGGATCGTCCCCTGCGACACATTCTCTCTCCTTCGCCTCGCGCAAAACGGATGCGGCGGGAACCACGCTCGCCACCATCGTCAAACGGTTTCGTGCACGACATTTACTCGACGGCCTCGGTGCCTGCCATGCCACGGTCGCCAGACGTCTACCAGTCTGAGTAGTCAGTCGTTCGGCCATTACGCCTCGTTCTTCGTCGGATCAAGCCGAGCTACCCGACGCTCTTAATACCTCCTCTGCCTCGTCGCTCCCTACCTACCCGCCACCATGGCCTACATCCTCTTCAGCCTCTCCTTGTTCTTCATCGTCACTGCCACGGCGCTCTTCTTCACGAGGGCCTACTGGCGCCACCACGTACCCGAAATCCACCTGCCCGGCGCAGGCTACATCTACTCGCGACTGCCCAGCAGCTTCGCCGGCGATATCGAGGCCGGCCTATCTAGCAGCAACTTTGACCTCGGCGGCAACGTGGAGGCGGGCGACAGCCGCGCTGGGTTGGACGATGCGAGCAAGGCCGAGGTTCTCAAGATTATGAAGAGGAAGCGGATGACGTTTGATCAGGCGCGCAAGGTGTACATGGAGAACCGATTCAAGCAAAACGGCATCGGGCCAGATGGGCGACCGAGAGACCCCAAGTTCGTCAGCTTCTCCTGAACCCAAGCGGGGACGGCCTCCTTAGGACCGTGCTCATCACACGCCATACACGCCACACACTGGACAGGGATTTTTCGTTTCCTCTTCTCGCCTTCCATCATCCGATCTAATGGCTCGACGTCGACTCATTCTCTCTTTTTTCTTTCGCGGACACTGCTTCAGCTAGCCGGTTCATTTGCTTTGTCATTGGAAAGCAGTGCTTTATGGTCAAGACATCATTCTTCTCTCTGAAGCGTTGCACGTTCGTAACGAGGAGTTCAGGAGTGCATATTAGTATTAAGTTGCCGGCGTCCATCCGCCCGCATGTGTGTGTTCAGCTCAACTATGGAATATACAAGTCATTCAAGGTTTCCATAACCTCCTCGTCCCAACGCCGCTGCCCTCCCGCTTCAACACGAGTGTGAGCCAATGTCTCTATGGGTTAATAATGCTATATACAGAAAGGAGGTCTTCTCCTTTACTCACGCTGGCCGTGTGTGCCAGCTCCACGAGTTGGGCCATTGTGGTGGCATGGTTCCTCACGCCTTTTCACAGGTATCGACAAAAACTCGGCGAGACCAGCGACCGCAGCGAGACCATTGTTGTGTACGTCCCTTATTTCTTCTTCTTGGCAGCCAGGTCGGGGCCGTAGGTACGCTCATCAGAGCCCTCGATCTCCTTGACGAATCCATCCACCGTCTCGGACTCCTTCTTCCACTTCTCCTCGGACATCTTCTTCTCCTTCTCGAACATCCAGGCCTCGGGCATCCTATATGTGCCGCCAAGACGGTCAAAGGCAGTGAAGAACTGGCCATAGTTGACCTCGAAGCGAGAGTGGTGCAGCGAGTGGCAGGCGGCGCCGTTGACGATGGGGTTGTTGGTGAGGTACTCGCCGTCGTGGATGAGGATGGACCAGAAGTTGACGAAGACGAAGAGGAAGACGTATGCCATCTTCTGCAGGGGGAAGACGAAGGGGAAGACGTGGTAAGGGATGGACTGAGCGAAGCCGTCGAGCGGGTGGAAGGCATGGCTGGCAAAAGGCGTGGGCATGATCCACTTGTGGTGAGGCTTGTGGAGGTGCTTGTAGACGAGGGGGTGGTGGAGGTATCGGTGAATCCAGTAGATGCAGAAGTCGGTAAAGAGCAGGAAGAGCGGGAACTGCAGGAAGTTGTACCACAGGCCGGGGCCCTGCTCAGTGGTGTCGTAGAGCTTGCCGTAGCCGCGGACCTCGAGGAGGAACAGGGGGGCGGTGCAGACAGCCATGAAGGGCATCGACTTGTTCGCCTGCTTGATTTCGAGCCATATCTGGTTCTTGATGAACTTGGGGTGGTGGAGGGTGCGCTTGTCGAAGATTAAGTAGTAGGAGAGGGTTGCGAAGATGAAGTAGACGATGATGCCAAAGATCCTATGCGAGGCAGGGGGTCAGCGAGAGCCACACGGCAACCAGGACGGAGGACATGGGTCAATCTTGGGGGCGGCCATACCAGGTGATGAAGAAGAGCGTCGCGAGCTGGCGATACACGTGGTCGCGAGGAAGCGAGGTGTTATAGGCAGCCTGCGAGGGCGGGACTTGGATGAACTGGGTCGCGGGCTTCCATGTCCAGGCCGTGAAGGTCTGCGCCGAAGCGTTGGCGGCGGTGGCGTGGGGGAAGTCATAGGGGGCCGGTCGCGCCGGGAAGAGATACGCGTAGGCATAGTCGGCGATGAAGGTGTCGGTGAGCTCGAGCACGATATCCATGGCGGGCGATTGTCGGCGCGGGGCCAGGGAAGCTCTGCGATGCGATGCGATGCGATGCGATGGGGAGTTGCTGGTTTGTTGGAACGTGGTCTTTTTTTCTCCTTGAAATTTGTAAGTGGAAGGACCGACAAAATCGCGGTTCAGTTTTCGGCAGCGGGCGGCGTGGCGACGGGCAACTTTAATCCCAGGGACAGTGGGCCAGCAGCATGTATTAGTAGAATCGGCGCGGCTCGGATTTTAGAGGGCGAGGGAAAAACTGGGGGTGCTGGCGCATCTGTCGTCAGGGGTAGATGGCACTGGACGGAACAGCGCACTGCTGTGGGCGGGCCAATTGATGGCTTCGAGAAGGGCGAGGAGAAGCAGCCGCCGGCAGCAGACGGGTGAGGTGGTGGTATGTGTTGGGCGAGGGCACACTCAGATCGGAGGACAAGAGGGGAAGAGGCGAACATATAAACGAAACGCGTGAACGAGTACGAAGACTCGCCTATGCCCCTATGTATGTGCTTGGTGTGAGTGCAGCCTACGTTGGTATTTTACAAATTCATATGCGCCCATAATTCTGCGGTAAGCGCCGGTCCTCCCGCCGCTTTGGCAACGAAGGGTTGGATGGCTGCCCACCGGAGCGAGGGGATTCCGTGTGTGCAGAATGGCATGATGAGGAGAGGCACGGCCCCGATGCAATTTGCGCAACGGCGTCGTCGGATGTGGCAATCGGAGAGCGAATGTCCCAGCATGATTCGACCGTGCCTCTTGTCGTGAACCGATCCCCTCTTTTTCCTCCAACTCCAACTGGCCCCAGCTCCGCCTTTCCGACCGGAACCGAGGGCTCGGCGATGGCGCCAGCACCTGCTGATGGATCTTTGGATCCTGGGGGCGATGGGCTGATTGATAAAGACGGGGCGCCTGGCGAAAAGGGGTCCAGCAGGCCTTGCAGCATTGAGCGCGGTCAATGGTATACCACGCCAGTGGTGCATGAACTAATACGACGAGGAACTGGATCAGGGCTGACAAGACTGGCCCTTGATGAAATAAGAACAGAGGCAAAGCACGATTCTTGCGCAAGACCTGGCTTGATGCCCTGTGCCATCCCCTTTCAGGTATTCACGTCGTCAACACCCGGGAATATCGGAAATATGCCCAATAAAGCAAGGACGGGTACCTCGATCTCTATCGCGTCCTTTCTTTCAACTTTGTTGGTGACACCATGTCAGAAGCCCCACGTGAGAAGATGTGCATTCCCCAGCACATGCCTCGTCTGCTATCAGACAGAATCGGAGCTCCCGGGCATGCCTGATCTTCTTATGCACAGCATAGACTGCTTCTACCACAAACTCCAAGCGGACCAGTTTACCCAGGAACAATACGCCTAACTTGGATTTGGGTAGAAGGTCTTGGACCAAACTTTCTCCCGGGCTCATAACTGTTGCACCAAAAGTACCAAAAAGGAGCGTGCTCTATTCTTCTTGGAACAGTAAGGTAGTCCGTACTTAGCTGGAAGGCAACCGAAGAAGGTATAATTGAATTCGTGGAATCGCCTTGCACTCTCGGCAGCTTTCTTGCGAGAAACCTCTCCGAGATACTTGAGCTTGCAGTCCAAAGCCTCCAGGTGTCTCCCAACACGACAAACACGCTCTACGAAACTCGTACAATACCCTGATCAGAAAACTTAGCCTAGGGCTCCCTGTCCCTGCCTGTCATGTCTCGTCACACATCCCATCATCAATCAGCCGCCGTCGATGGCGATCCGGGCACCGTGACAGGCGTCTGTCACCTCGTGCAGGACGGTAGGGTTTCACGTTGGTGATATATGTGCGGGAGACCAGGTGCAGTGCTACCTCGCGCAAGGTAGGGAGAGGTAGGGTGCATAGGGTACTCCGTAGCTGCTGTCGTGGCCCAGGTTCGTGTCACCCGTCGATGCAGGCCTCATCACATCTGCGAGCGCGACCAGTCTTGCCTGTCGTGCAACGCCAAGGCTGCGAGCGAGCGAGCAGGGAAGGGAGATTTCCGACATGCAAGCCATCCATCCCACACCTCCAGCACCCGCCCTTGGACTCGACCCCACCGCCTTATCCGGCGGCGGCTCTCCGGGCCACCCACGGCGACGCATGTTTCGCGCATTGCGGGGTGAGGCCGTTGCGGATGGTGTACAAGTACGAAGTATGTCGATATCCACGCCTGGCCCTCGGGATCCAGAGAGGTCTATGACATGATCGGAATACGTGGCCGCATTGGTCCCCAGACTCTCTCCTTTTAAGAAGTTACTTGGTCATTGTCCCAGGCTATCACGGGGACGCAGAACATTCCCGTCCCCATACAAGCGCAATTGCACCAGGCTTCGAGACAACGTGGCGAGGCGCTTCTGTGCGGGCCAGTCCTAGAGTGTTTGACAACACATACACACCTAAGCAGTATGGGTACATGAGAAGGCCCCCGAACTACGGACGTTTAATCTACGTCTGTACGATTTCATGCGACTCAGGAGGTTCTTCGAGTCATCTCCGGCAGCCGTGGAGAGGCGGTTCGTCTAGTCAAAGACGCGCGAAACAAACGGCCATCATGCAATAAACGTCTAGTGTGTGGCACTGTCGATAATTCCATTGGGCCATCAAGCGCAAAAGTAGCGACCACTAGAGCAATTACATACTAGATCCGTATGCAGCCTTGAATTGGTTGCTTGCGCGCTGACATACACTTCTTCATAGGCGGTGTTTATATCAAACTTGCGATGACGAGTGGCCAAGTCTACTCGTAGTCCGTACCTAGGTCCCGCTAGTTTGGGCTAGCCGCACCGCGGTGGCCGCCCATGCTTCCAAAAAGGTTCGTCGGCGTGGGGGAGTCGTGGACGGGAGAGGGTGTGCCTACTTGGCTGCTTGCATTCGCGCGGCACCAAGCAAGCTCGAACTCCGGGCATCGAACCGAAAGTGCGTGATGATGTTGTTGCCCCACCTGCTAGTGTCATTGTTGCGGTTGCAAGTGGAGAGCTGCATGAAGCGCGGGCTGCAGTTGCGCAGGTCTCTCTGCTGTGCAGGATCATCAGGATCATCTCGAGCCGGCTAACGCACGCACAATCCGTGGGCACAGTTGTTCCCTGGTGAAGATGCAACGTGCTGGCGCTGGTTGCTGTTTCCGGAGAGGAGAGGGGTGTGTGCGCGTGGTGTGCGCGTGGTGTGCGCGTTGTCTGGGGATGGTTGGCTTGGGTTGGGTGTGTTGCGAGTTGGTTTGCTGGGGCATGTTTCTGCTGGTGGTTGGTGGAAGTCGAGTGAGACCAGGGCGTCAGCCACATGGACAGTGATTTTGCAGTGCGCTGGTTGCAAGCCTGCAACGCACGAATGTGATCGAATGGACGCATTGTTATTGAGTTACAAGTCGCCAAACAGCCAACTCAAAAGGCGCGGTGCTTTCTTTTCCACTGGTGGCAACGGTCGGCAAGCACTAAGGTAAGCATCGGGAACAGGTATGGGTGGCGCTGCAGCATTGATCTCCCCCAGCCTCCCAGGTTGGGGGCACACTGAAGTGTGCATGAATGCATTCACTCGCAAACAAAGCAGCCGGTCCGCGCCTGGTCTACGGACCACGGTCAGTTGAGTCTGCTCGTAGATCGACGACTTGCTGACGATGGGGAGATCCGGTGCCTGTCTTGACGGGCTGGACGGATGGAGCTGGAGGCTTTCGGGGGAAACGAGGAGCCCCACCGCAGCCCGATGAGGCGCACAGGCCATGCGCGCGGGTCCAGCATCAGCAGCCATCGCAACCCTGCAAGCCCCCGAGCCTCGTCCATCCACCCGTGGATCCATCCCCAGCCCAGCGACGTGCGTTGCGGTGACAGTACTGTGCTGTTGTGCGCCGTGGTGCTGCAAAGGCAAGCCCCGCGCCCCCGGGGGCACCAGCAGCAGCCCAGCCCTGCGTCTTCTCACGCACACGCACCTCAGCAACTAGGTACCCGACCGGCGACAGCATCCCCGCTGGAGCCTCCCAAGCCTCCAGAGGCTGCCAGCTCCGCCGCTGCCCCCTGCACGTACCGGGGCCCCTAGCCGTGACCTGGCATCACCTTGCAGATACCTACCTACCTTTAGGACCGTACGAAGTACCAGTACTCGTACACGCACCCGCTGGCGTCCAGCCCACTCCGGGCTCTGCCCCGTCGTCGGATGGCATGAGTAGGGCCAAACCGAGCCAAAGTCAGAACCAGCCACGGTGCAGTAGCTCCCACCTCCCCAGGGCGCTAGAACCTGAAGCTCCCCCTCCCCATCGCCCCGTCAAGACTCAGCCGAAGCCAGCGGCCCTGGTTGAGACACGCGTACGGATACGGAGTACTCACAGTCTCACTCCTCCGAAGCAGTGGTCGGTGCTGGAAACGTGAGTGAATGGGCCTTGCTTGCCTGGGAGACAAAGTAACCCCCACCCCTGCTGCATGTCCCCTGCACCAACCCGGCTACTTCCCTGGTCTCAGGCGACATAGACCACAGAAGCCTGCAGGTGCTTCCGGACCCACTATCCCATCATCCCCAGCGGCGCCTTGCCATCCTCCATCATTCTTTCCCTTCTTCACCTTTTTTTTCTCCCCTTTCCCACCAACTCCACCACAGCCTCAAACCGCTCACCCAACACCATCGCCATCGCCTTCACCTTCACCCCCCTTACGCCTTCCACCATCTGCTCGAAGCCGAAACTCCATCGCCGCCATCTCCATCTCGCCGCCGCCGCCGCCGCCGCACCGTGCAGCTCCTCCTCAGCCGCCCGGCTGATCGACTGAATCTGATCCGTGCCGCGCCAACGTCTCCCGGCGCGCGCCAGCCATCTCGCCTTCCCGCTGCAGCTGGATCCGCGCATTGAGGCGAACAACTGGCCACAACGCCGCCCAGTGATCCACGCCGTCGCCACCAGCTCCGCTCGCGACTGCCTGCGACCGCGACCGCAATATATAATCTTTAGCCAGAGCATCCTTTTCGACCACGTCGCATCAGTCGTCTCCACGCGGCCGTGACCGACAACAATGTCCATGTACTCGCATCGCGGCATGGGGGCCGTCCCCCCCGGCAACTCTGCGCGCCTCAACGAGCTCCTCGATCAGATCAGGGCCGAATTCGAGACTCAACTGCGCCAGACCGAAGGCTTTGAGCACCAGAGTACGTTTGCTTTCCTCTTAGACCCCGTCCCCTATCTGCCTCCAAGCAGCCCAGCTGCAGGCACTCCCAGGTACAAGCCAGCTAACAACGCCGCCATAGTCTCGGCGCAAGTCAGCGAGATGCAGCTCGTCAGAGAAAAAGTGTACGCGATGGAGCAGACCCATATGACTTTGAAGCAAAAGTGAGTTGACTGCCCTTCGGCGCCGGCCCCCAATGAGCTTGCTAACCCACGGTTCTCCCTTTAGATACGAGGAAGAGATTAGCATGCTGCGACATCAGCTTGAGGCGGCCCGGAAGGGTGCCCCTCCGTCGGCCATGCCTGGCCCACCCCAGCATGCCGGCCCTTCTCAGCAGCCTCCGTCGATCGCCCCCGGCAATGGCCTCTTCAGCGGCATCATGGCCGGCGGCAACCAGGCCGGGCTCGCTCCACCTCAGCAGCAACCTCCGCCCCAGGAGCAGCAGGTAGGACCTCAGCATCAGATGGCTCAGGGCCCACCAGGGCTTCCCGTCCCACCGCCGCATCCCAATGCCCAGCAGCCTCCCTACCATCAAGGCTACCCACAGGGCCCCGTCTCCAATGGCATGGGTCCTCAGCCACCGCAGAGCACCGCATCGCCTGGCCCGGGCAGGCGAGGTGTCGGCCGCCCCCCGAACGCGGTCGGCCCTGCCACACCCCAGATCAACACCCCGGTCCCCTACCCGGGAAACGCTCAGTCGCCCCAAGTCAGCCACCCGACGCCGGACCACGCGCGCATGGGCGGCCCCCGAGCGCCGCCACCGGTCGGCAATTCACTTGGCGACCTCGAGGTTGACGCGGTCGCGCCGCACAACAAGAAGACGGGCAGCGACTGGTACGCCATCTTCAACCCCCAGGTTCAGCGCGTCCTCGACGTGGACCTGGTTCACTCCCTCACCCACGAGAGCGTTGTGTGCTGCGTGAGGTTCAGCCACGACGGCAAGTATGTCGCCACGGGCTGCAACAGGTCCGCCCAGATTTTCGACGTCCAGACCGGCGAGAAGGTCTGCGTGTTGGAGGATCACAACGCAGGGGACATGACCGCCGACCTGTACATCCGAAGCGTCTGCTTCAGCCCCGACGGGCGATATCTGGCTACCGGCGCAGAGGACAAGCTGATTCGGGTAAGTCCAAGCTCCCTTTGCTCAGCACCTTCAGACTTGCAAATATGACTAACTTGTGAACGCAGGTGTGGGACATTCAATCCAGGACCATCCGCAATCACTTTGCTGGCCACGAGCAAGACATCTACTCGCTGGACTTTGCTCGTGATGGCCGAACCATTGCATCCGGCAGCGGCGACCGAACGGTGCGGCTGTGGGACATCGAGCAGGGCACCAACACCTTGACGTTGACGATTGAGGACGGCGTCACCACCGTGGCCATCTCGCCCGACACGCAGTACGTGGCGGCCGGCTCTCTGGACAAGAGCGTCCGCGTCTGGGACATCCACACGGGATTCCTCGTCGAGCGCCTCGAGGGCCCCGACGGCCACAAGGATTCGGTATACTCGGTGGCCTTCTCCCCCAACGGCAAGGACCTCGTCAGCGGCAGTCTGGACCGAACAATCAAGATGTGGGAGCTGAGCTCTCCTCGTGGCGGTGGCAGCGCCGGTCCCAAGGGAGGAAAGTGCGTCAAGACGTTCGAGGGTCATAGGGACTTCGTCCTCTCGGTTGCGCTGACGCCCGATGCCAACTGGGTCCTGTCGGGATCCAAGGACCGCGGAGTCCAGTTCTGGGATCCCCGGACAGGAACGACACAGCTGATGCTTCAAGGACATAAGAACTCTGTCATCTCTGTGGCACCGAGTCCCCAGGGCGGATACTTCGCCACGGGATCTGGCGATATGAAGGCTCGCATTTGGTCGTACCGCCCGTACTAGTCAGACGAGGCCGTCTACCAAATGCGATACTGAATTTTACACGCCAACGGGATCAGTGGGCAGCGGCCCGCCTAGGGAGAGCACGGGGAAGCGGTTGCCAAGGGGCTATTGGATTCTTTGGGATGGGACTTTGCTACAGTGCCTGTCCGGCAAAGGGAAAACACTGGGCGCATGGGCAGGAAGGAGAACAGCCAATCAATACTTGTACGGTAGGGGTGGGGGTCGCGCGTGGGTTATTCGCCGACACGCATTTTCTTGTAGTGGTCTGTCTTTGATAATGATTATCTGAAGGTTTCAAAGTGCTATCTATCAACTTCGGGTTGTCGATTCAGGTAGTAAGTGACGTATGCTGTCAGGCCAGGGAGCTAAAGAGACTGGAAAGCGCATCCGTGTCTTTCTTCATTTTCTTCTTCTTGTCCTTGGCCTTTGTCTTTCCGCCGCCGCTCGTCTTTTTATCACGGCCGTGCTTGAGAGGTTCCTCCGGTGCGCGCTTTCGCGAGCTGGGTATGGTAGCCGCCGATTCCTCATCGGCACGCTGCATATCTTGACGGGAAATGGCAACACCTCGGTCTGGGCCACGAGGCTCTGCGGCCGATGGCGCACGGGGCTGTACTGTTGCCAATGGCTGCTCTGCGGGCTTGGATGGCTGCGGAGGGGGTGATTCGGAAGGGGCGAGGTCAGCGAGGATGGAATTGGTGCGACCGAGGACGGCGAGCAGCATAAGGCCCAGCGGCGCGTGTTGGTTGTCGGCAGCGAGCTGCGTGAAGGCGCTGGAGAAGAGGGTTCCATGTCAGTCCTCGATCCCCCACCAGCAGAGAGAGCAATGGGGGGGTGTCTTACACGTAGGCACGGGGGACGACATGGCTTCTCAGCCAGCGCGCGCGCGCAACGACGACGTCATCGCGGCGCCGTGCGGTGGTGGTCGCAGGCGGGGGCCGCGCCGTCGACTTCGGCTGGAGCACGTCGTCGGCAAGGGCCTGGAGCGCGCGGCGAAGGATGTTGAAGGAGGACCACCAGTGGGAGGCGCGGTGCTGGTTGCGGTGGCGGTGGTTGAAGGCGTGGAGCAGGGGGAGGAGAGCGGAGAGGGAGTCGCCGTCGTGGGCGTGCGAGGTGGTCATGCTGCTGTTGCTGCTGCTGCTGCTGCTGGCGGGGTGAGATTGGGATTGGAGAAGGCGGGTTGACGCATGGCTGGTGGGCGAGGCCGACGCCTCTTCAGAACATGTCGTCCCACGAAGTGAGTTGTCGGAGATGTTGGCACATTGTGTACGAAGGGCTTCGCGTGTCGGGTCGAGTTGGCTCGCGATCTTTTTAGGTGGAGTTGCCTTACTCGTACTGGCCGGTGTCACTGATAAGATAAGAGCCATGGCTTGCGCAGGGCTCACCCGCGGCCCCAATTGAGGGCCTCGCACTTACAATGGCGAGGCTGAAGTGTGAGAACCGATATGGATTGGTCGACTTTATGACATACATGAAATCAAACTCAAGGATTGAGAGACCCAGCTTCTCCTTGGACGGAGAGTTGTTGCGTTGCAATACCACCTCCGTACGGTTTACGGAGTACTTCGTACGAAGTACGTGATGCCTGGATCGTGTTGCCTGCCGAGACTCCATACGGAGGGGCAAGACGCAGCGGGGCGCGGGCGATACAAGAAGAGGGGCCGGCTGGATGAGCTGCAGCGAGTCACGACACGCTGCTGATGTACATTGCATTGGGGCATTGAGAGATAAGGCGAGGCAGCGAGGGCCACGGCTTGTACCATGCACGCCAGCCGACACAGGTGCGTCCTTGTAGGATGATGTGGTTTACCCAGGCGCAATGGTACGACAGAAGAGTCGCGTGTAACCAGCATGCCAAGACTCTACGGGCATGGCAATCGAAGGTCACAATAAGGTGCTGTGTTACTCTGTACCTCTACTCGTACTAGATCGAATCTCGAGCGTGGGGCATCGGTCCGCTGATACGGATAGACCAGCTAGCAGAGGCGCCAACTGTTAGTTACGTACCAATCAATATAGATACAGCTTCCTGGACGAGACCCCCACCTGGCCTCTGGAGTCTGGACTGCGCCGGGCCATCGCGTGTCGTCTGCTCTGGAACATTAGCTGATAAGGCGTCTCTGTTGACGGTGCCGTGCCCGTCGTCTTGGCCACCGACTCCCGTCGTTCGTTGACCTGAACCTGTGGGCGGATGCAGAGACTGTCCGAAGTCGCTTCGCTCCCGCCGCCACTAACGCTTGAATCTCAACTCTCCTTTGCTATTTCCCCCTCCTCACCTCTTCATCCTTGACCTCTGCTCGGCAAAGTCTCGCAAATGGCGGCGGCGCCACGGAACCCGACCTCATGGGACGAGTACGAGGGACGCGCCTCGCCGTCGGGCAGCCTCACGTCGAGCGTGCTGGCCGAGGAGCAAGCACTGCTCGACGACGACGACGACGACGACGACGACGATGGTGATAGGGACAATAGCAGTCGCCCCATGCGGCACCAGGAACGCAGACGGTAAGCGACGATGCGCGCGCGCTCTCAATCTACGCACATGCAACTCCGCGACCGAGTTCCGGGCTGACGGATTTGCATCACCAGGTCCTCCGTCACCAACCGCCTCGCCGCCATGGCCGACATTGGCGGCGTGAACAGCATCAGGTCCTTCGCCCGCAGCTGGCAGCGCGCCGCCAACTTCGCTGAAGTCATCCCCCGCCGCCCGAGCCTGGTCCTCGCCCCCGACCAGCAGCCCCTCGTCGGCCCCAGCTTCGACCCTATCCAGTACGGCCGGAGCCCCGTCGACGACCATGCTCCGCCGCCGCACACGAGCCTCCTGCGACAGCATCTCGACCTTTCTCCTCCCCGTGACTCGTCTCCGGGTGGAGAGCCGAGCGCCGGCTTTGGCCCCGCGCGGGGGGGTTCGACGGAAGATGACTTCAGTGAACGCGAGAGCAAGGCCCTCGATGCAGAGATGGCTACTGGCGCCTTGCCGGCGGGCTCTCCGTCGGGTCGCTCCAGCATGTTTGCCGTTCCTCCACATCTTGCTGCCCCGTCTGTGATTGGAAGCTATGGGTCCTTTCGCAGCTCGCACTACGGCACAGTGGGCACCGTGCGGTCGCGGTCTTCCTTTAGCCATGGCAGTGGGTGGAAGATTCGCACCGGCGAGGGCGACGAGGCCGCGGCCGAGGATGAAGACGATGCTGCCCTCGGTGAGGAGCAGCCCATCCTCGTCAAGGAGGTCAAGCAGGGCGACAAGATTCTCTTGACCGTCGAGGGCCAGAGCACCCTGCCCCAGTCCATCTTCAACTCCATCAATGCTATCATTGGTGTCGGATTGCTGAGCCTGCCCTTGGCCTTCAAGATGAGCGGCTGGATCATTGGCTTGGTGCTCATGACGCTCACGGCCGCCGTCACGGCCCATACCGGCAGGCTCTTGGGCAAGTGCATGGAGTTTGATGCCAGTCTCATCACCTACTCCGACCTCGCATACGTCTCCTTTGGCGCCCGGGCCCGTGTCGTCGTCTCGGCCCTGTTTTCCCTGGAGCTCATCGCGGCCTGTGTTGCTCTCGTCATCCTCTTCGCCGACTCACTCGACCTCCTGCTTCCGGGCCTCGCCACTGTGAATGTCTGGAAGAGTGTCTGCGCGGCCTTGATCTTGGCCCTGAATGCCATGCCCCTGCGATGGCTGAGCTACACCAGCGTCGTGGGCATCTTTTCTACCTTTTGCAGTGGGTTGGTTTCATCCTTGCAGGGGAGATGGTTACTGAGTCTTTCGTCTAGTCGTTTGCATCGTCATCATGGATGGTCTCGTCAAGGAGCACAAGCCCGGCTCGCTCTGGGAACCCGCTCCGACGCATCTTCTCCCCTCCAACTGGTTATCCCTGCCTCTTGCGTATGGTCTGATAGCTAGCCCTTGGGGAGCCCACTCCGTCTTTCCCTCGGTACGGACAGAATCGTGCCAGACGAGCGTGTCGATGAGGCTCGCTGACCTTTGTGCAGATCTACCGAGACATGCGCCATCCCCACAAGTGGAAAACAGGCGTGAATGTGACGTTTTCCTTTTCTGTAAGTCCTCGACTTGTCACCAAACCGCACCCCCATGAGTTGGCTTTGGCTGATGGCGGTACTTGCTGCCTTAGTACGTCCTCGACACGTGTCTGGCCATCATCGGCATCCTGATGTTTGGCGACGGCATCAAGGAGGCCATCACTTCCAACATCCTCAAGACCCCGGGATACCCCCAGGCGCTGACGATCCTCATGTGCATCTTCATCGCCATCATCCCGCTGACCAAGATCCCCCTCAACGCCCGGCCCCTCATCACCACTGCCGACGTCATTTGCGGGCTGCACCGCGATCACCACCACCATCACCACAGCCAGTCCGCTGCTCCTGCAAGTCGCCGATCGGTCCTTGTCGCCGGCTGTCTCAGGGCCCTGGTCCGCGTCTTCGTTGTCCTGGTCCTACTGGTCATATCCATCCTCTTCCCCGCGTTCGACTCGGTGTGCGCCTTCCTTGGCGCGGCCCTTTGCTCGCTCATCTCCGTCATTCTGCCCATCCTGTTCTACCTGAAGCTGTACTGGAAGGAGGTATCTGTGCGGGAGCGCGTCATTTCCTGGTTCTTGTTGGTGTTGTTTTCCGTCCTGGGCCTGGTGGGCACGGTCTGGACCTTTTTGCCAAAGCATCTCGTCGGCGCATAGCATGTGGATGGGGGTGTGTATATATGTACGTACCTTGCGTGTATGAAGGTGGCAGTGGACGGTTGATACTTGGGATCTCTGTGGGCATGACGTATCTTGTCGGGCGGTGGTTATTCGCTTACCTTGGGCATTTCGTCGTGATGGATATACCTGGGGAGTGGTTCGGCGGCTTTTTGGAAGACAAGCTCACATGAAACTAGTCAGTCCGTCATACGTGCCAACCGCCGTGATACCTGGGTATATTCCCTACCACGGGCGACTGTCGCGCAAATGCCTCTCGTAGGTCGGGCGATCCCCAGTCCGTCACGTACTTTTGATCCCTCGTCCCATTCCTCTGTCGTCACGTCGCATCCTCACCCTGTCGCGATCGTCCCTCCGTCGCAAAGCCAAGCTTACATACTTCGTACCTACCCTAGAACCCATCCACCCAACCCCAGCCAGCTACGGCGCCAACTTGGACAAGTGACGGAGTTGCAACGGTCGTGCATGAGAGGCGCCCACAGCCATGCGCTCTGTGCCGATGCACCCCGCGAGTCCGAAGTAAAACAACCTAGCAAGGCGGGTACTCCGTCGTACGGGCGCACACTGTGTGTCTGGGCCTGTTTTACTTTCCGGCTAGACGGGCGCATCACTGGACGGCAGTCAATTCACCGACGTGACAACCGCCAGCACGCAATGTCGTGCAACACAATGACGCCTTGAGCTGACCAGTTACAGGCACATACAGAACCCGCTGAAGCCGTCACACAAGGACTCGTCGATCAAGACATGTTAGCCCTCGCTACGATGCAACCAAACACGGCCACTCACATACCATAAGGCTGGCAACAAGACAAGGGTCACACCAGAGACGCAAGAGCAGATCATCAGTTTGAGTGGGTAACTTCTGGTATTCTCTGAACTATCTCTGGAAATATCCGATACACAGAAAGCGAGTTAAGGCCCAAATCACCCTCCCAGCGCTGAGCAGCAGCTGCCGCGTGCAATAGCTAACCAATGCGATCCAACTTGGCCCCGTCTGCAGCTTCAAATCTCGAAGACGTGTGAGCGGCAGACGGGCGTGTTGGCCAAGCCCGCAGGCGTCAACCTTGCCGAGCACCGAGAATTACGGCGACGGTCCCAACCACGATTGGAGGGTACGTAGAGCTTTGCACTCTTACCACCCACCAACCCACTCAATATCCCCGAGATCGGTACGCTTATCTCGGCGCCAGTTCCAATCTCTACCCTTGTTCCAGGGGCACTCTTTGGCACGTTCTTTGCCCCAAGTCTTGCTTGTGTTGATGTTGATGTTGTTGTTGTTGTTGTTGTTGTTGTTGTTGTTGTTGTTGTTGTTGTTGTTGTTGTTGTTGTTGTTGTTGTTGTTGTTCAAGTTATCGTTGTTAGAAGAATGATCCAAAACGCCCGCTTCGTAAGATTTATATCCAATAGCAAAATGACGGTGAGGCTTCAAGCCTGGCGACTTATCAGAGTCCAATCCCGAGTTCTGACCCCTGCGGCGCTCGCCCAGCACAGCCCACTTGTCGTAGTTGAATCGCTTGGGCGGAGGCGAGTAGCGCGGTGTGGCAGGCGGGGTCGTCTTGGCAGAGGGGGACGATTCCTGGAAGAAGAAGCCATCTGCCACCAGGTCATCATCGACGTCGCCCTTGATGTCGTGAGACGCAGACTCTGGCTCCGCCTTGTCCTCCTCCTTCGGGGCTTCCCTGCTCTCGTGGCTCCAGGTCCTCGAGTTGAGTTCCTGACGAGACTGCATCTCCTGTTCACGCTCCTCCTCCTCGTCCTCATCCCACATGTCGCTCCAGCTCTTGGAAACGGCATCCTTGCGACGACCAAAGACCGTCGACATGGATAGAGTGAGCGGTTTCGCCATTGCAATGGGCAGTGAACCTGCCGTTGGTGAGACCCTGGAAAACCGAGATGGCTGCTTGATGGCTAGAGACTTCATAGACACACCAAGCTGGGACTCCAGCATGGAAGACATCGATGGAGTCTGGATGCTGGCCGAGCACCAATCTGCAGTCTCCCCGGACTTGGAGAAGAGGTCCTCCGAGTAGCTCTCGTCGTCGGGGATGGCACTGAGCTGACGGCCCTGGTGGTGCGGGCTCGCGTGCAGAGCTTTGGCCCAGGGAAACGCGCCAGTGTCGACATGTGGGCTCTGAATGGACGGTGTGCGGAGGGGTTCGCGATTGGCAGATGCGACTGTTGCCTTCTCGGCACCGCAAAAGTCGTCGAGACTCTCGTCTTCCGTGGTGAAGCTCACAACACGAAGAAGGGCGTCCCGTGCTCCAACCAAAGATCGCCTCTTAGGGTCAAAGTTCATGCACTGAACAATAACCTCGTACGTGTCCTGCGACATGTCGGGGAAGACGTCGAAGAGGCTCTGCTTGTCGCGAGAGAAGTCGAGAAACAGAGGGTCGGCTTCGGTTGGCGTCGTGAAAGGGTTCCGCGAGAAGAGAATGTTGAGCAGGCAGATACCGATGGCCCAGATGTCAGCGTTGGCAGGCGAGTATCCAGCTCCTGCGGAGTCGAACTGTTCCGGGGCCATGTAGCGATCACTGCCGACAGTCATCTCGTAGGACCACTTGTCAGTTGTCGCGAGTCCGAAATCACCCAGCTTCATGGCTCCATCGTGGGTGAGGAAGATGTTCTCCGGCTTGATGTCGCGGTGGTAGACGCCCTTGGAGTGAATGTAGGCGACAGAATCGACCAGCTCGAGCATGAACTGGCGAACATGCTCGGTCTGGAGTGGACCGTGACCGTGGCGGATGGCCTCGTACAGGTCGCCCTGCGAGCAGAACTCCATGACAAGATAGATGTGGGCATCAGTCTCAAAGGAGTGGAGAAGGTTGACAATGTTGGCATGAGAGCCAAGGCTGCTGTGCAGCGAGAGCTCCTCGGATTTGTCGTCAACGGCAAACTCATGGCTGAAGTCGTAGGGAGCCGACTTCTTGGTGAGACACTTGATGGCCACAGGTTGGTTGGTCAAAAGGTCCTGCGCCATGAAGACCATGCCGAAAGAGCCGTGGTTGAGAGGGGAGATGGTCTGAAAGCGGCCGTCGAGGAGGACGCCGCCGACAAACTTGTCCCTCATGCAGTCCATGTTGTAGCAAAAAAACAAAGAAAGGTGGTGCAGATGAGCAAACAAAAAAGTAATTGTACAGCTTTGTCGATATACCCGTTGTCGCGCCAAAGAACAAAGTACAGCCTTTGACACCGGGAGGCGGTACAACTTTTTGGAACCGTTTGTACACTTGAAAGTGTAATTCCAGACGAGAAAGGAACTCAAAGAAGTGTTGACGGCGAGAGGCGAAGACAAGTCGTTGAAATGTACAGGTAGTCTGACAATTTGAAGCGATGAGACATCCAACGGCAGCGGAGGATGCTAAGCTGGTTATAGCAGAATCAACAGCTCATTTGAAGTATGCCAACAAGTGCGAACAAAGGAAATGCGTAGTTTCGAAACGTCGAGGTGGTGGAACGCGTAGAGCCAGGTGGCTCGAAAGACGAGAGAAGACGAGAGAGGAATCGTTATGATGACATGGAGATCGTGTGGTGACTGTGACCGGAAAAAAAGAGCGAATCCGACAGAGACAAGAGTCTAGTGGAGGAAGGCGGCGTGGGACGGAGCCGCTGAGTCGTCTGAAAAAGCGGTATGGTTGGAATGAGAGGAGGGATCGGTTTGGAGGAGCAGCGGCTTGTCGGGCCAGTCAAACTGGTGGCCGAGAGAGCAGAGCGAAGCTCGCTCAAAGCTTGGGCTGCTTCAACCAGGTGAGGGACGATATCGTTGTGTCGGCTCGGCGGAGGAATGCGGAAGCTCGCAGTTGATATTGTCGCGAGGGGATACCTCAACGACCCAATGCAAGGCAAGTTTAAGTCTCGCAATGCCCCCGGGGGCTGTAGCTTGTCGCTATTAACAATGGAGATGGATGCAGATGCGTCGTCGTCCTGAAGTCGGTCGGAGCGGCGGCTTGCGGACGTGCGTGCGTGCGTGCGTGATTGACCAGTAGCAAGTTGACGTTGGGATCTTCGAAGACGCAGCAATGGAAAGTCGCTTTCAAGGCCAGGGGCCTGTTGTAGTGGCAGCGGAGGTGGCAGTCAAGGGTCCTTCTTTCTCTCGATGACGCCTAACTGGAGTAAGTCGGGCGATAAAGCCAGAGCTTGTTGCTTGCGGAGCGGATTGGAGGCGAGGAGGCCGGCTGGATTGAGGATAGCCGGTGACGGAGTCGAGAAGAGGCGTGAGAGAAGAAGCAAGCTCGAGAAGAAAGAAGGCCTTGCCTCGGGAGACGGGACGAAAGGTGACGAAGCAGGAAAGGGAGGGCGGAAGGAGAGGAAGGAAACGGTAAGGAGATGGTAATAAGGGCGAGAGTGAGAGAGGGATAAGGAAGGTTGACGAGAGAGTGGAAGGGAATGGCGGTGATGGGAAGCGGATGGGATGGGATGGAACAAGGTAGAAGCGGGAAGGGGGAGGGGGGCGTGTGTGTCACTGAGTGGGCAGATGGCAGACTGGCTATCGGGGGACCGAAGACGACGACTGAGAGCGAGGGAATGGGAGCCACGGAGTACACCGTGCTGTGGTGTCATAACACTCCATCTGCTCACACTGGGCGACTCATCCTCAGTGGCCCAGCGCCGGTGGGGACCAGGACGACTGGTGAAGGGACAGTGCCCCAGACAGTTGTGCAGATGGCTTGGGCCGCCGTGTGACCCAGAACCGCGGGCGTCGATGGAGTCGCAAGCGGTTGGGATGCGCGCTGTGGGTGGTGGTGTTGAACGATGCGAGCTGCTAGAATAATACAACGCCCAACGCCGGGACCACCTGCGAAGGTCCCGGTACCGCTCAAACGCTCCGCGGCAAGGCGCCTGCAGCCACTCGCACCGTGCATCATCGCTGATCCGGGGCCACAGTGAGGGGGCGAGGGGGGGCGGGCAGCCAATGATGCGACGTACGCTGTGGGCTGGTTGGTAGGTGTCCGGTGGCGTCTCCACAGGCGACGAAATGACGACTGGCCAGCGTGACCCGACAGTGCCAGACAGATGCCAGCCGCACGGCGTACAACAGCCGGTGCCAACGGACTCTCCGACACCGCTTGCTAGACTCACAGCCATGGCTGATAGCGTCTACACCGCCCGGTACGAAAACCTGGGGTACACCGCTGCCTGGGCTGGCGCAGCTCAGGGACCTGGCGACGGCGTACCTCGACAACGGACTCGCGTCCCACCCAACACCCAGCCATCCAAGTCGGCCCCCGGCGCGAGTTGCGTGCGAGCAGAACGCGAGCGAAAGCGTGGCACCCGCACCACCAAACAGCGCCACCAGTGTGAAGCACACACACTCACGCGGAGGCCACGGCTTGACGGCTCAGACTGTGCCCACTACATACAGGTCCCTTGGTGGCGCGTGTCTTTAGAGGCAAACCCCAAGGGCGAAGATTGCCGAAGAACGGTTGCCTTTTTGTTGGGACCACGAGCAGAGAGTCATCGCAAGCAATTGAGGTACCCGAAGCCGATGCCCCTAGTGCAGTTATCGCCCGAGGTTTGAAGTAACAACGGAAGCTTGGAATGACACGGCAGTGACTGTGGTGACTGTTTGTTTGTCCACCTCTGTGCTGCGCTCATCGCCGCAACGTAGTCGTATGTACCAGACAGAGCGTGGTGTGAGCGTCTGGGCTGTCTCAGCTTGGGAGCTCGACTGGGGCCTCGATTGGACTCGATGGAACGCACTCCTGTTCTGCTGCATGCCAGTTGATTGAGCTTGGCGCTGGCTCGCAAGCGTACTCGTACAGGGTTCCTGGCATGCACGGTGTGCACCCAGACCGCTAACATGCGGTACGGGCAGAAGCAGGCCAACGAGGTGAAGCCTCCGCGCCGGACACTGTACACGGTGCTACTGGGGCGAGGCGTGTGGCACTGCCGTACAGTCGCAACCACGTCGCGACACGGTGCGTTTCACCAGGAGGGAGGGTGGTCTTCGCTGGCGTCAGCAGCGGTAAACATACATCATCGCTTGGATCGATTGATGAACGGATCATGCTCGTATAGGGTCACTGGTCAGGGGCTCGAGCTGCAGTCGCGGGCGGCAAGGAATTCAATTGAAGCCATGCCATGTTGTTGCTATGAGACCGTGATGCTACGGTACCTGTACTTGGTGGTGATGGCCTGACTGTGGCCTGGAGGTTGCGCAATCGCATTCCCTCGCCTCGGCTGTCGACACCGGTCTATCGTAGAAGCACGCACGGCTGCAATGCCGTCACAGTTGCCCGGTCGGTGTTTTGCCGTGGTACCTACTCTAGTACGAAGTACACCGCAAAACATCAAAACATGCGACGACGACGACGACGACGACGACGACGACGACAACAACATGTCGGGACGATAAGCGTCCGCCATGCTTGCTCGTCAGGAGATGGCATGGAGCTCCACCTGCAGAGACACGAGGCACCTTCGGTAGCTGCAGATTCGGGCAGCAAAACAACGTGTGGCATCACGTCCGACGACGACTACTCGCTGCTAGTGCATGCGTAGCTGATCATCAGCGGTGGACTACGGATGCAGTCGCACGGGGTGCTGCAGCCAGGGCCGGTGCCACGAAACGAAACGGACGAGCACGGAGCGCGGCGGCCGAGGAACTGTTGTTGTCGTAGGTCGCCCCCGGATCTTTTCTCTGTACGGAGTACTCCATACCACGTCGGACGCTTGATAGGCCGAGGATAGCGGCGTCGAGGCCTATCAGGCGACTGCACGAATCCATTTCATGCTTTGCCGTGTTCGTACGAGTACAACATGAACGCCGGTACGGATACGCTTGCAGCATGCAGCGCAGCCTGTGCATGAGCCCGTTGTTGTTGTTCCGTCCTTGAATCAGCAGCACGACGTCTTGCTGGAGGATGTTATCGATATGCCACACCGCTGCGTCTGTTCAATGATCCGGTTGCGTTCATTTGCCCTGATCCTCTGCTTCTGCTTCACGCCCCGTGGTCGGTTGTTGGAGGAGACGAGACCGCATTAGCGCCGTCTGTTTTGGGCGTCAACGTGCCTTGTCCTGTCCGTGTCTCCTTCTGCTTGTGGTCCATTGATCGGTCTGCGTCTCGTTTGCTGGCGCTGCCTCTCGTGGTCTCTCAGCCAGTCCATCCAGGCCCTTCTCCAGCTGCTCGCTGTCCTTGGACGCGCCGTGACTTGTCGCATGCAATTCCGTGTTAGTCGGCCCTTGACCGCCAAACCACCTCTGCGAGTGAGGGGCACCCCTCCACTACCCTATACCCGAATCGGCGGCGCCAGTCCGGGAACTGCCCAACTGGCCAACCCACTTCTGCGCGCCTGCATGAGAGCTGGCCGGCAACTAAATCTAACAACAAGGGTCCGGTGTCAAAAGGCCACCAGACGAAGAAAAATCCACCGAGAAGCAAGGACGACGTGACGCGACAGCAACCACGGACGCAGAAAGAAAAAGTTAAAAATTTCTTCATCGTCTTACCCCGGGCGGGAACGTCTTCACCGCTCCTCCGAACCGCATTGCTCATCTCCGATTCCCCAGTCCGGATTGGTCCGTTCAGCATCGCCGAAACGGGACCCTCGCGAACCATGGCGACACCGACAGCGGCAGCGGCAGCGACAGCAGCTGGCTTCGCCGACTTTGACGTGCTCGTCCTCGACATCGGTATGTGCAGAATCGGATCGAATCGGTTCGGTTCGCCGTCTGGTTCCCTGTCTGCTTGGCAAGCCTCCTGACCATGTGAGATCCGTCCAGAGGGCACCGTCTGTCCCATCTCATTTGTCCACGACGTGCTGGTGAGTGAGCCGACATCAAGTTTCCCCCGTCCGTTGAATGCCGGCGTTGTCTCTCCCATCCGTCTCCTATTTGTCGCCGCTGGCCCCCCAGCGTCGCAACCAGCAGCCGCCCGATCTGATGCCTGCGGAACTGCTGCATCTCTACCCGACCCCTACGACCAACACCAACTGTGTCCCAAAGGCTCTACAGCCCACATACGGACTGCTGCTGCGCCCGTACGGTATACAAGCACTCGTACAAGGGGCTGACCTCTTGCTAGTTTCCGTACGCGCTTGACGCGCTCCCGCGCCACCTTGATAGCCACTGGGACAGTCCCAGCTTTGCCCGCTATCGTGATGCGTTCCCAGACGAGTATCGCAATGATCGCGCAGCCTTCAGCGCCCACGTCCGCGACCTGGTTGCGCGAGACGTCAAGGCTCCCTACCTGAAGGCGCTCCAGGGCCACTTGTGGCAACAGGGCTACGAGTCTGGCGAACTCAAGGCCCCCATTTTCCCCGATGTGGCCCCCCTCATCACCACTGCTCATGCTGCGGGAAGCAAGATCATCATCTATTCGTCCGGCTCTGTTCGGGCACAGAAGCTATTCTTTGCTCACACGACTGCCCAGCCCTCGGATCTCGCGCCGCTCATCTCGGCCTGGTTCGACACCGTCAATGCTGGCCCCAAGACGGAGACCGCTAGCTACACCACCATCCTGTCCAGCCACCCAACCGTCGCCCCCGCACGTTGGCTGTTCTTGAGCGACAACCTCAGAGAGGTCAGCGCTGCCCTCGCTTCCGGCATGCGGAGTCTCCCTGTCACGCGGCCTGGCAATGCTCCCTTGCCACCGTACAACCCCTTGTCGCGGCTCGCCATTGCCGACTTCAGCCCCGAGTCGGCAGAGAGAGTCCGCGAGTCTCTCGCTGCTTTGGACCAGCTGCCCAAGCCGGACCAGCAATGATTTTGCCAGCCTCCGCATCAGTTCCAGCATTCGAGCAATGCAGAGAGTACGCTTCAAAACAGTGCCAGGCTTGGAGGCTGCACAACAGCGATCCAGTAGCGACGCCACAGATATCACTGCTGTCGGGACCTCACCGCTCATCAGCCGATGCCCGTCCGCATTTGCTCGTGCCAAGAGCACGGCCCTTAGAAGCAGGCGCCAGTAAATAGACAGTGTCATTGATTGCCCTGCCCTTCCACATGAATGCCGCTGCCATCAGCGAACCGAGTCTCGGTGTCGTTCCGCATGTAGTCTCTTGCCACCGGTGGTCACCGGCCATCAATGGCCTCCTTGCCAGTGGGGGTGAGGGCTGCAGTTGACGAACAGAAGTCAGGAGCTGGCTTGGTCGGGCACATATGCATGTCTCCCCGCGTGGATAAAACCCCTGGTCTGAATTGATGTCTTTGTAAACCGCTCAAACGGGCTGGGAGGCAGGATGCTTCAACGTAACGGCAAAGTTGTTTCTGGTTCGGCCGGGGTTGACTTCTCTCTTGGTGAACTCGATGCTGGTGGATGCTAGGGGGTGGGCCCTCTTCCACAAGCTGTACGCCAACTTCTGTGTCAACTTGGCCTGGACTAGCTCATAGCCGAGCGTCGTCATGAGCTCCTCTAACCTCGACTGTGTGAAGTAACGCGAGTTGGTGATGCAGCTTCGGGGCAAGACCAAAAAGAGCGACGGAAATGGAAGGTCGGGTGTAGCCAGCGAGCTCGTAGGATCATCCCGTAGAAATGTGAGTGTTCGCAAGAGCATCTGCCCCCGACCTGCGGCTTCGGGTACAAAGTTGAGCACCAGGCTTAGTGATATGATGTCGAACTTGACCACCTTAGTTTCTGGTAGTGGGCGTTCCATAAAGTCTTGCTGCAGGATGCCAGGCTCCTGGCTATTCAGGTCGATGTGCACCATATCGAACAGACCACTGGTAGAGCAAGCATTGCGGGTGCTCAGGGACCCGACCTCGAGCATTTTGAGCCGCTTGCCGGTACTCTTCATCTCGGGAACTGGGAGCCATTCGAGCAGAACCTTTGAGGTGTCGCCTCCCCGGTCGAGGCTCTGCCCCTGAAGGCTTGCTTGCTGATAATGGTCCAACCCGCCGAGAGAGGCAAGCTCCGCAGAAATAGCTTCTTCAGCGTCCTTGTCGCCTTTGGCTGCCGCCTGGCTCCGCCTCTTCTCCAACTGGTGATGGCTGTTGATCAGGGTCCGGCTGGCTTTGCGCGACATGGATCGAGCCGACTTGGCCATCGGGGGGCGGCCAGTCTTGAGGCTTTTGAGAAGCTGCTTCTTCTTGGTACCCATGCTGACGAGTAGAATGGCAAGGTAAATGCCCGGACTAGGGATTCAAGCGAGCAATCTATTCCTAAGGTCGTGTTTTCATTCAGCCTCGTACAATCCTGACAGCATAGACCAAGAGATCCTACCAGGCCCTTTCCCTAAACTGCCTAGCAGCTGGAAAATATGCATAGAACAGCTCCAGGCGCTGGTAATCTCATCGTGGACTGACAGTCCCTCCTTGGACAGGAGTGAGGATGGCTGGATGAATGAGACACTCTTCCGACGCGCTGGGAAGTTGCCAGAACAGTGGATCGTGCGCCGCCTCTGGCCTATTAAGTGTGACCACGAGTGAATTTCACAATCGCTTTGGCAAAGGCAAAGTTGATGGAAAGTTACCGATCTTGAGATGAAGATGCCACGTGATATGGCACGTGGCGCTATCCGCCAATCACCTTGCGTATTCGGCTTCGGTGGTGGGGGCGACCCTTGCAACCCTAAGCGGAAATTTCGCCCACAGCACCTAAAATCCATTTCCGGCTGCGTCTCTGCCTCGCGAATTCGACATCGACAAAATCCCCAGGCACAACCACAACCCCGTGTGCAGACGACACCGACACAATGGCCGCCGGCAAGGACACCACGAAAGGCAAGAAAGGTACGGGATGAAGAGAAGAAGCTGGAAAATCCGCTGCGGCAAAAATGCGAACGACCACCGAACGACGACAATATACTTTGTTCCGCCTTTGGTCCTCCGCATCATGCAGCAGCAGATTTTGCGAGTTCTGAAAAAGAGCGATTGCTGATGCGCACTCTTCTATAGCCGCCCCCAAGGGCACCAAGCAGGCCAATGCTGCTGCCAAGGCTGCTCTCAAGGGCGTACGTTTCCCTCCATCTTCCCATCACCTCGCTGCTGTGACGGGTGAGATCGTGATGTCGCTGACCAGACCCCTTTGCAGTCGCACTCCCACAAGCAGCGCAAGGTCCGATTGAGCGCCTCTTTCCACCGCCCCAAGACCCTGGTCGTCTCCCGCGCGCCCAAGTACCCCCGGAAGTCGATCCCTCACCTGCCTCGCCTCGATGAGCACAAGATCGTCATCCACCCTCTCAACACCGAGAGCGCCATGAAGAAGATGGAGGAGAACAACACCCTGGTCTTCATCGTCGATATCAAGGCCAACAAGGCCCAGATCAAGCAGGCCCTGAAGAAGCTGTATGACATTGACACCGTCAAGATCAACACCCTCATCCGGTATGTACCACTCGAGCTTGTTGTGCTCTCTGAGCACACTATCTTACCAGTCGCTAACACCTCCGTTAGCCCTGACGGCTCCAAGAAGGCCTACGCCCGCCTAACCCCCGACGTCGATGCTCTGGACATTGCCGCCAACAAGCTCTCTCTGGTGTAAAAACCGGTGTGGGTTGTGGAGGTCTTTTTTTCGTTCGTACGGGTCGGTCTGGTCTTGAATGCAAAGCATGGGCATCGGGAAAAAGGCGCACTGAAGCTGGTCATTTACAATGCAAATGGATGATGAGAAGTCAAAGACAAGACCGTTCTCGACCTCGCAAACTGATCGATGATGACCCCGTGTATGTGCTGGTAGACTTTTGCCGGAGCAGTCTTGTTGTAATCTTGAGTGAACCGGACATGTATTGTACACACGACATGACATCCATGCCTCTATCCGTATCTTACGGAGGCTCTTGATGTGCCCATTCACACTCAATGTGTTCTACCTTACAGAGTCTTCTTGTATAATCCTCCGTAGCACAACTCCCGCCGTCTTTTGAGCAAGGTACATCTATCGTACACCATCGACCGTATTCCACGCAGCTCACGAGCGCATGTTGTTGAGGTGCTTCATCGTCAAAAAGTTCATGTCGAGGAACCGGTCGACGCAGTTGGCGAGGCAGCCCTCTTCGGTCCGGTCGAGCTTGGCGCCCTTGATGTTGCCAGTGACGCACTTCTTCCAGCAGATTTGCGTCAAGTTGTGTGTCTCTGAATAGGGGAGTTGCTGTCAGCGATATCGTAATGACGAAGCGCAGCGGAAGGGAGCGAGGGAGGAGAGAATTTCAAGGGACACGAGTGTTGCGGCCCGAGGGCAGGCAACAGCAGAACAATGAGGAACAGCGAGGTGAGGGGGAAGCCGCAGGGCAGTCGCCGGACTAAGGTAGGT
Source organism: Tolypocladium sp. Sup5 PDA-1 (assembly GCA_000750105.3). Taxonomy (NCBI): domain Eukaryota; kingdom Fungi; phylum Ascomycota; class Sordariomycetes; order Hypocreales; family Ophiocordycipitaceae; genus Tolypocladium; species Tolypocladium sp. Sup5 PDA-1. The sequence continues at coordinate 176,218 of JPHH03000054.1, forward strand.
ATCGAGAATGGTGTCGAGTAGGCCGGGCAGGGAGAGGCGTGGCATTGGACTCACGAGACTGAATCTGCGAGCGCTGCTGCTCGTTGGCGAGGAACTGGCGCAGCTCCGCCTTGTCCTTGTCGTTGAGCTTCTCGAGGTCGAGGTTCTCGATGCCGGTCTGTGCAGCGTTCATGTTGGGCGAGGCGTGGGTGGGCGGCGGCTTTGCTGGCGACGGATGGTTATTTTTTTTTCCTCGAGTTGAGATGCGGCGGCTCTGACACGGGAAGTGGTGATGGATTTTGGAGTCGGAGAGCTTTGCGATGGACAAGCCGGGCCTGTGAGCGAATGGGGGAGCGCGGCGCCTTGAGCCCAGCCCCCACTTGCCCATGTCATTCTCCAGCCAGGGAGCAGCAGCAGCAAAACGAGCATCACGATCATGGCTTCAAGGCACCTTCGGGTATTGACATTGTTTTCTACCGCTTTCACTACTTAAACTGCACCAAACCAGGAAACCAAAAGCCCCAATAGGGATGTTGGTCTTCGGCAAGCGCTCACATCTATTGCCGCAGGTATCAAACACCAGTGCAACGCTGGCTCCCTCTCGTCGACACGTATACTATGCACCGGGCCGCTCTCCTAAGCCCGCCCACGGTTTCTGACAACAGCCATCCCCATAGGTACACAACTTGCGCATCATGTTCCTGGCCATGATTGTAGATACAAAGACTTGGGGGTCTCCAAAAGCAATCAGATGTAGCGCTTCCACCGTGCCCAGCCCAGAATCAGCGAGCAGATGAGAATCATGAACCCGATGATGCCAAAGAATGGCTCCAGGCGGCCACTGTCCTGCCACGGCACCGATACGTTCATGCCAAACACGCCGCTCACCAGGTTCAGCGGCACCAAGACCGAGGCGAGGAACGTTATCTTGCTCAGCACGCGGTTCGTGTCGGTTCCCTGCGAGATGCTGTTGATGGACAGCGTCGCCAGGTAGTTGCTGTGAGCCCGGGACAGCATCTTCTCGAAGTGGCCCAGGTTCGTCGCCATGGTCACGACGTGATCCTGGATGTCGCCAAGATACATGCCAATGTCCATGTGCGGCGTCACCTGGTAGTTCTCGTTGCAGCGCTTTGTGAACCCGCGCAGCACGTCGGCCTTGCCGCCCAGCAGCCGCAGCAAAGCCATACAGTTCTTGCGTACCCGCCCGATCGACCGGAGGAACGAGCTCGAGTCGTCCTGCCGCATGATGAACACCTCGTCTTCGATGGCGTCTGCCTCGAGCTCAATTGTCCGAATGACTGGAGCAAAGCAATCAACAATGTTGTCACTGCGTTTGAGGAACACGTGTTAGCCAGGGGCGATGCAATCCAGAGTCAGTCAGTCAGGAGGCCTACATTAGAGCATAGCAGATCCAGTCGCTGCTAAGGGAGACATATTCCTTGAGGGCCGTGATCCTCTTGCGAACTTGTGAGGCGTGCGAGTTGGGGGCGAAGCTGAAGCTCAAGGTGCCCTCCCGAAAGACGAGCACGTAGATGTTGAAGGGCTCATACTCGACGCCGTCGGGCTCCTCAACGACGTTGAACGACCGGAAACACGCAAAGTAGTAGGCGGGGAATAGCTCAATCTTTTCTCGAGCCTCCTGGGTGATGATGTCTTCAATCGTCAGGGGGTGGACACCAAACGCCTTGCAAATTCCCTGGACTTCCTCCTTGGAGGCGCGGTTAACGTTCAACCACCACACGCCATCCGTGTCCTCCTTGGGAAGCTCAAAGAGACCACGGATATCCTCCCCCGGTAGCACGAGGTCGCCCATCTCAGCAGCATGGATTGTCGACTCCCACGCAGAGGAGAAGAAGCTGAAGCGGTTGTTGTCGGCGAGATGCGGCGCTGGCTTCACGGTGGCTTCGGCCGTCACCTTTTCGTTGGACATGGACTCCTCAGACGGCATGTTGACAATATCCCCATCTATCGTAGCCAGCTGCGTCCGGCGAATGTCCGCAGACTGAGTCCGCAAGTCTTCAAAGGGCTCCGAGGGCGCTTGCCGGCTGTTGACGTGCGCGGCTCGTTCATCGTTGATGAAGCTTTCGAGGTAGTCAAAGTCGATGCGGAGCTCGTGGTGGCTCCGATTGCCATCTTGAAGGGGGAAGCAGACATCTTCCTCAGCCTCTTTGTTGGTCAAGAGGCTCTCGGAATCGTTATCAACGGTGCGAGGCTTGCTTCGATGGCTACGGCGGCTAGAAACCGACATGGCTCGGCCGAGGCCATCTTCGTGCTCGCACTTGGGCTCGGAAAAGGACATGTCGCGCTCGCGCCGACGAGCCTGGGCGAAGGCTTTGACCGAGTTTGGCGGAGACACGGACCTTCCATCGTTCGCTGTTTCAACAGTAGGGCGGCGGCCGTGGCGAGTGATGGTAGGAACCTCCAGGCCGTCCTCATCGATGACGGCCTCTTCAAAGTCGCGGACCCGGATGGCGGGGGTGCTCGGGTCTGGCTCGACCTGGCGGGCGCCGTACAAAGAATCAAAAGTGCCCCTGCGAGGACGCTCAACCCGCTGAGAGGAAGTGGACTGGTGGCGATGATCGTCGAGCTCGGGGACTGGGGCGTCGTACCCTGTGTCAGGCATTATGCCGTCGTGGTCGGACATTGCGGACGGAACGGTTCGGGACGGTTCGGTTCCACTGCTTCAAGATGCGCAAGATGCGGTTTGTAGGTATGATACTTCGATTCGATATGGTCCGAAAACGAGACGGAGTATGGGTTGGTGGTTGGCGATGCCGGGACTGACAGCGACGGCTCAAGGAGAACAGGTCATAGTTAGACAACGTTGGCGATCATCTGCCCACGATCGGTGGTTGATGTGCGCACCCGGCGCGGCAGATGCGCGCCGAGTGCTGGATGGATGCAAAACCGGGAATGGGAACCAAGCTGCGCTCCTTTGAGGAGTGCAAAGGACAAGAGGTCGAGTGCTGGAGATGTTGGGGGGTGGGCTTTGCTATTCGGGGACGGAGTGCAGTTATGGGGGCTTCTTGTTGACTCCGCTATAGACCCAGAAACCAGGGCCGAAAAGCGAAGGACGGGCGAAGACTGCGACGGCGAGTTGAGCCAACTTGAAGGTTTGGTAGGAATACGTCGAGTCGGCGAGGCGAGGCGCGGCGACGCGGGTAAGAAGCTCGATTGCCTGATAGATATATCGCTCAACTGTGCGGTAGTCGAGCGGGCAATGGCATCAGACGGAAAGCGGTGGTTTGGCGAAGTCGTCGGCAACGAGCCAAAGGGTCGTTGGTAAGGGCGCGAGAGGCGACAAACTGCCCTTCAGGCCAAGGTGCAAGAGCGATATCAAGAAGCAGAAAAATACTGCGCTGAGCAAGGCGAGTAAAGAATTGTTGTTCCGCTCGCTGTTCAGGAGGTAACTAGTGGGTTGAGGAAGAAGAGAAAATTTCACTGCATGGATGCATTTTGGCTCAAGCCAGGTTTTGCTGTGACGTTCAATTGAGTCAATGGCCACAATCTGAGTGGCGTGCCAGCGACCGCCACCTGTGCCTTCGGAACAGCCGCTGTAAGGTACGTACCTGCCCTGTACTCAGGCGGGGAACCAGCCTCCAGTGGCAGGAGGTCCAGGACTCCAGCAACGGAAAGCTCCATCTGGGCGGGCCGCGGAACAGTGGACTGCCGACCCGACGGACCCTGTGACGGTGCTGCTGTGTAACTTGAAATAAGGTGTGTTGGCCAGAGACGACACGACAACCATTGACAGCACGTCGTCGCAGCCAATCGTCCACGTCCATCCCAGCCAGCCTCCCAATCAACCTCCACGCCGCGCATTATATTGCACTGCACTGCACCGTCTCGTCTGCTACTTGCTGCAGCGATACCCGGATCAGGAGCGACCGATCGAGCGAGCGGAATCCGCACCCGAACGAGACCTACGCCCGCGCCGGAGCAGGCTCGCAGATCATCATGGCCGAGGAGCTGCTCGACAAAGCGCGCGACTTGGTGGATGGCCAAATTGTACGATGCCTGATGCCCCGCGTGCGCGCGACATAGCATCGTGCCCTTCTTTGCATGCCTAGCGAGGTGCTGACGCTGCTGCTCCAGGACTTCGACGGCCAAAGACGTGCCGAGGGATTCGCCACGCTGTTGCTCGCCGCCTCCGGGGTATGGCTGTCCGCCCGTATCCTTCCCTCATCGAACGACGCCTGCTGACCGCGCTCTCAAAAAGCTTTTGGCATTCAACATTGGCTACCACTATCAGGACATCGAGAAGGCCGTGTACATTGGCTTGGGGGGCACCGCCCTGACCTTCCTCCTGGTCGTGCCGCCGTGGCCATTCTATAACAAGAATCCTGTCAAGTGGCTGCCAGCCGGCTCAGGATGGCAATAGGCTAGGCAATTTATCAATGGAGATGTCTGCCACCGCTTCCAGACTGAGCGCAACTAATGATAATGTAAACGCCAGTGCTGTAGCGCAACGTGGCTGCCTCGCGCGAGCGTCTTCTCCGGCACCTTGTCTCGCCAGTGCCATATGTATGCACATGGTCCTCAGCGGCCGTACTTCTGGAACTCCCAATCCCGGTTGTCCAGCGGACAGACCGATCTAGCCTTGAGCCATCGTGAGATGCAATGGAAGTGGAAGGCGTGCTGCTAGGCGTCAGTATCCATCTGTTTCACGTAAGGGGTTCGAGGCAGCGGCTCACGTTGCAAATACCCCAAGCTACCGTACACTCTTCGCTGGTTGCCGAGGCTTGGTTTGCCTGACACTCGATGCCTGCCACAGCTTCAGTCAGCAACATGCGGTCACAACAAGGCTGTGGGAGAGATCTGGAGGACTGAGCGCACAGAGATCCATGATGTGATTTCGGCAAATGGCGCAGTTGTCCACGACGATATCCCACGCCCACAGGGCTACGGCGTTCCACTAGACACGCGCACGGTCAGCATGGCTCTATCCAACATCGATCGGGTACCTTGCGTCCGCCGAGGTCTCACCTTTTTCACCTCAAACTTCTTCTTGCCATCGGAACCCTTCGCGACGGTTCCATCAGCTTTCTTGGCCGCCACGGGGGCATCGCTCATCTCGACGTCAGCCATGCCGGGCTGGTAGGTGTCGGCGTAACGGCGGGTCGCCTGTCGATGTGCTTTGTTGAGACGGTGATGGAGTAGGCAAGGAGCCTCTTTGCTAGCGGATCGATGATGAAGCCGGAAGATGGTGCGAAAACCGAGAGCTATCGCTGCGGTTAGCAGGAATTCTGAGTCGTGAGAGCGGCGTGGAGCGGAAGTGCGTCGGCCGTTGGGACAAGGCTGACCACAAGCTGCCTGGATACCAGGCTGCGCGGGCGAAGTGCGACGAAAGTGCTTTTCCCGAGCAGAGGGGCAGTCGCCTCCAGGAGCAGCGAGTTGCGTCAGGCAAGGTGCCTCCGGGTGGCGCGGCCTCGAACCTTGATGGTGCCAGGAGCTTTGGGCCCTGTGAAGAACGGCTTGGTTGGTCCTTTGAACTCGTACTGTAGGTGCACTGTCTACCTTAAAAGCCAGCCTTTGAGCACCGAGACAAGGAGGGGAGACGGTGAAGCTGGGCTGCCGTGCACGAATGGTGAGGTCAGGCGGGCGGTGAATGAGGGGCTCAAGCTGCAACAGAGGCCCGGGGAGCTATTATCTTTCGAAGATAACCAGGGCAGGCAAGCCTTGTTGGTGCCTAGCTCGCTGTGGCGAGGCCGCCCAGGGTAGAAGCCCGGCGCTGGAGGGCTGACGGCCAACGGGGTAAGGCGGGCGACGAGACACGATAAGGTAAGCTACGGCCAGGCGGTACCTACACTCCCGTGGCCCAAAAGTACCTTCTGGGGAAAACCCGTGCGGGCTGCCACCTTACCCACCCTGGCGTGTACTTAATAATAACACCGACGCGTGTCTCTCGCCCTTCCCTCCAACTCCCAGCCTCAACTCCACATCATGCCTCCTCCGACTCATTCATTCTTCTCTCCGTCGACAAACAAGCACCTCCACTCCTTCATTCATCGAGCCGTCCTGAACGCACAATGGGCATAGCCATACCAAGCACGCTGCTCCCACATCCAAAGTCTTCCACGCTACTGGCCAACCTGCCTCCGTGCCAACGTCCCTTGTCCGCACCCGAATCAAGCTCTGCGGTCGCTACCCGAGCTGGCATCTCCCAAATCGAACTTGACCTCTCTCTCCTCCTCGGCTAGCCGCCAAGCCACCAGCACAGAGATGGACGACGTCTCAACGCAGCCCAGGATGACGCCGGCTCGCCGGAAACAGGGCCGCAGCGACGGCAGGTCGGGTGCCCAAAAGGCATACGCATCTGAGAATGACGTCGCTGCCCTCGACTCCTCGCGGCGGCAGAGGGCACCGCAGACACCAAACAAGGCGGGCTCTGGGTCACCCGCGCCGACAGACTCCAACGCGGTGCAAACAGGCTCCAAGCAGCGAAACAGGAACAGGAACATTAAGGCCAAGAATGCCCCAACGTCGCCCGACTTGGCTCAGCGTGGCGGCCGTCAAACTCCTCCCCATCGCTCCGTATCCATGAAGCCTGGCACAAACGCTGCGTTTGCAGGAGCCACTTTCCACGCCTCGCCAGCGCCTTCCGCCTTGCCTATCCCGAGCTTCCTCGCCAAATCCTCGTGCGATTCCCCAGTCCAGACAGACGCCAAGGATATTGTCCAGGAGCCTTCACCCCCGGCGACCGACACCGACGCACCTACTCCCTTCCGCCCATCCTCATCTGTCCCTAGAAATCACGAGTCCCCGCTGGATTTCATGTTTCGCGCACACCGGGAGGAGAAGGAGAGACAGTATCGCGGCATGCCCATCAGTCAGGATTTCAACTCGTCGTATGCGACCTCTCCGCCGTCCCGTTCGCTCTTCGACCCCAACGCCTCTCCGAACCCGTCTACTGTACCCCAGACACGCCGTACACTTTCCAGGCCGATATCAGGTGGTATTGGCAGCTCTGAGCTGGATGGCACCCCTGGTCGCCCGATGGGCCCTGCCTTCTCAACTCCATACCAGGAGCGGATCAAGGCTGCCCGGTCCAACTCATCCCGCCTAAAGCCTACCCAGAGCCACCCAGAACAACCGCCGCAGAAATCACCGCCTTCGGATGACCCCACGGAAGCGCTAAAGAAGTTCCTCTTCAGCGGAGGTGCAGCATCGAGCCGGGCCCTCCCAACGGGGGCTACATCCGCATCTGCCCCTGCAGCTGCGCAGACCTCGTCCACTGCCCAACCAGAGCCGACCCATGCCAACAACGTTCAAGCAATGGAAAATGATCTCCGGAGAATCTTGAAAATGGACCTGACATCGAACGCCCCGTCGCCGGATCGTGGCTTCTTCTCTCGGTGAAGATTTGGCTGCACTCCTTGTCCCTCTCTTATCAGTACCGGTGGTGACGGCTTCAGGTTTTATCTGTTTTATTGCTTTTGGGAGGCAGCGCGCGGTAGGGAGCCGGTTATTCATCGGATTGGCCAGAATCTTGGGTCGGCTTGTATGCGCTGGCTGTTGTGGCTTTATGATCAGCTACAGCTCACTTTCGTTGTGTCCTGGGCACGGGGCTACGTGGATTGGGCGGATCTGCATCTCAATTAGGTGTCATGGTTCATTGAGGCATTTGGATCTGGATGTTCTTTGATGTGCGGCTTGTATCAAGGCGAGCATCTGCATTTTGGCGGCTGAATGCGGCAGGTTTTTTTCTTCCCCACGATACCCGAGGGTTCAGGAGGGTGCAGGGGCGGGTTCAACAATGATGGACACAGATTCCACGCGATAGATAATAAATCCTGGTATCTCATGGACTATTGAATGCTCATGCGAATGCCCCGGCCTACATGCTATGAATCATCCCTCGCCCGTGTCTTCTCTGGCGATCCTGTGGCAAGCTTAGACTACAGAGTCGGGGGCCCTGAGCGCGGTATTATACCGATTAGACCAAGCTCCATCCTTCTCCCATCCCCGGAAGAGCTGGAACGACGCGTTTAGCAGACCGCGAGTGCTTGCGCCGCCTAGGACCACATCCCATCAATTACCCCTTGGATCGATTTCTTCGCCGCTCTTCTCTGGAGAAGATCAAGCCATGCGAAAGCAAGAGGTACTTGGCAAAGAAGTCCTGGGCAAAGTCGTCAAATTTGACATAGGCGGCGCCAAGATGATACGCAGCCGCAATCCCGCTGACGCAGGCCACTTCGTGCATGTTCTACAAGAAGACGATACACATTAGCCTTTCTTCTCGGACAGCAATGAAATAGGTAATATCGGTTCAATGGTGAGTGCGTATTACCACGAGGGTCCAGGAGCCCGCAAAATAGGTGCTGTTCCTGCCGTGGAGGAACACCATGCCCGGGACGACGCGGAGGTAGTGCTGCCAGCGATGGCCCAGCTGGTGCCACCAGTTGCGCTTGATGACCTTGGACTCGTCAATCTCGTCAATCGTCCACAGGTGCTTCTGGGTTTTGTTGAGAAATATTGTCTGGTAGACGGGCTCGAATGTTTCCCCGGCGCTGGAGTTTGCCTGCTTAAGTTGATGCTGGTAGTTGCTGCAGTTGAACGACATCTCGATCAAGCGTGGATCCCGCTGGTACGAGAACGTGTAGTACATTGGCCGAAAGCCACCTGAGGAGCCTACTCCCCCTTCTGCACCCCTGGCAAAGGCGACTTGCTTTTTCTGGTCATAGGATGCCGGCTCTGCGCAGAGCTCGGGCTTAAAGCGAGTCTCGTAGTGTCTTTCAAAGTACTTTCGGTCGCTGTGGGTGACAGTTATATCTTCGTAGAAGGCGGCGCCGCCCAGGATCAACTTCTCCCGCCACGTTGCCTGCTGCCCCAGGATGCGGAGACTGTCGTCGGCCAGCACACACAGCACCATCTCGTCAAAGTCCTCGTCTGTCGTATTGCCGGTGGCGACATCCCTAACACGAAGTTTTACACCTTTGCCAGATCTCGAGAGCACGTCGGATACTTCTGTGCCAGTCCTGACAGTGACACCCTTACCCTCCAGATCTTCTCTCCATGCGCGATAGAAGCCATCAAGGTGATCAAACGTGAACATCGTTGGTAGGTTGGGCAGCAGCGTCACGGGGTCGTAGTCCCATAGCTTCATGTTGGGGTCGTCAAATAGGCGTTCGACGATGGCTGACGGAACATGGACAGTCTGGTTCCCGGTGCCCAGGAAGAGAGCAATGAGGGGGTACACCATTTTGTCGCCAAAGTCCTTGCTGAAGAAAAAGACCCGCAGCATGATGGATATGGGCACGAGGCCCAGGACTGGCATGGTCCATTTGATGACTTTGAGAAAGAAGCCGAACTTCTTGATGTCGTCGGAGTACTGCTCCACGAGCTTGCTAGGGAAGACGTTGGTCCAGAAACCTGCCTCACCCTTGCCAAAGGAAACCTGCAGCTGCACTTCCTGCGGCGGGTAGCCATGTTGGCGGAAGAAGTTGAACGTGTGCTTGAATATCTGAGCTGTGTCAGCAGTTGCAAAAGAGTGCCAATATCCACCCAGAGTTTGACGGACCTGTGATCCTCCTTGGACTCCGTTGTTCATCCAGGGTGCGCCGTACTGGTGCTCATTGAGCGGGATGGAGGTCGCCTGGCCTCCCACGACGTCGCTCCTCTCAAGCAACGTCACTTTGAATCGGTCTGGGTGATTGGCCAAAGTCGCGGCGCAGGACTGGGAGCCAAGTCAGTCACGAGGTCTCGAGGCGCCGCGGTCTCGACGAGGTGATAGTTACCATGCCGGCAGCACCTCCGCCAACGACGACGACGTGTCGTGTCGTGTCATCCGGTGAAGTCATCATGAGTCTTTCAATCCCAATGCAGGAAGTTGTTTACAGAAGCGAGCTGCGGTGCAACAGGTAGTTACCCAGTTCCCGTTAAGAGGTCGACGAACGACTGAGCCTAGAGCCGCTTCGAGGACGTCATGGATCACAATGGGTGTGGCGCCACGGCCCGAGACACAGGGTGGCCATGTCAACTAGGCAGACCCAATTGAATTGCTGCGAGACGGATGCGTTGCTCCGCAAATGGTTTGTTTGATGTATTACATCATGAAATTAAGGTATTGCACCTGTCGTGGTTGACTCCCGGGTCCGGCGTAGTGGTCTCAATTGAGCCGACGTCATTTACGCGAGCTCACGTGAGTCCGCGTCGATCTCCAGACTCGCTGCTCTGACTACTCGCGACTTTCGCCGGACATCGCCGAGCTGCATCGCGGTAAAGCAGCCAACTCATCATGGCCCGACCAGACCCAGCGATGCCTATACTCGGTAGCGACGCAGACGATGATGAGGCGTTCCGATACGCCATTGCACTGTCGTTGCAGGACCAGGACCAAGCATCGCCAGCACACGAGGCGCCGTCAACCACATCATCAGCACGCGAGGACTCGCGCCGACCGGACGCCTCGCTGGGCTTACTGTCACTCGACCGGAAGAGGATGGAGGAAGAACGGCTGGCGAGGCTGGCTAAGAAGCGTCCCCGGTCCCCGTCCGACAGTGAGGACGACGATGATGTCGTCGAGGTGCCGCCACCAAGGAAGAAACAGGTGCCGCCTCCTCCTACTTCTTCCAAAGCGATACGTCCAGGTACTACAGTTCCGTATCCCAATGGCGTGGTCAAACGAACATGGGTCCGTGGCTATCCTCGGACCGGCGACGACATCAAAATCGAAGAGGTCCTGCAAAAGGACAAGCTTCTGCTCGCCATGCTCTCGTCCTTCCAGTGGGACGAAGAGTGGATGATTTCAAAACTCGACATGACGAGGACGAAACTCGTTCTCGCGGCATTTGCAGCAGATGATCGACAGGTACGAAACTGGGCTACATGCCCGTCGTACCGCCAGACTCTCTCGGGCAACGTTGCCATATATGGCAAAACTCTAATGTGTGATGTGACAGGAAGAGGCAATGCGTGCCAATGTGCCGGCGAGCATAAAGTTTTGCTTCCCGCAAATGCATGGACCTGGGTCTATGCACTCCAAGCTACAGGTCCTCAAGTATCCGGACTACCTCCGCGTGGTCGTGCCCACCGGCAACCTTGTCCCATACGATTGGGGTGAGACAGGTGTCATGGAAAACGTCCGGGTGCTTTCCGAACCAACGTGATGGATGTCCGACTAACTAAGCGGCAGATGGTATTTCTAATTGATCTTCCACGGCTAAATAAAGCCGCAGATCATAAGCCAACCATGTTCACCCTCGAACTCGAGCGTTTCCTACGGGCCATGGGGATCGAGGACAGGATGGTCGATAGCCTTTCCAACTACGACTTTTCGAGGACATCCAATCTAGGCTTCGTTCACAGCAGGTTGGTCCCCCTCTCGGGCAGAGCAGCTTCTCTTCAGTCGAGCTGACGATTCTCATTAGGCCTGGAGGACACACAGACGAGTCTCTGAAGCGAGTCGGTCTGTGGCAACTACAAATCATGGTGTGGCATCGTGGCTGACAGCTGGTCAAGGATACTGCGGTTTAGGAGCCACCGTGGCAGCGCTGGGCCTGGCGACGACAGAGCCCGTCGAAGTTGATATGATGGCATGTGCCATGCGTCTCCCATTAGTCTCAGGGGACTATGCGCTAACGCCGGGAACCAGTGTGCCTCTCTCGGATCCATCAAAAGCGAACTGGTCGAGGCCATGTACAACGCCTGCCAAGGTAACTAATGCCCAACCAGTGCTCTTATCGCCGCCCCTTGCCCTGAAAAGGGGGGAGATGGTGCAAGTTTCCTGACAGGGTCCAGGGGATGCCGGCATGAAGGAGTACAGTGCGAGGACAAGTCGCAAGCCTGGCGACAAGCGGTCAAAGCCATCTCAGTTGCTGAAGGACCGATTCCGCATCTACTTTCCAACAAATCAGACAGTCTCCGAGAGCCGGGGCGGAAGAGCAGTATGTGGCCAGGGTCGTGTGAGATGGATGGGTTGTTCATGGACTAATTCGGACACTCCACGCGAACATAGGCTGCGGGTACGATATGCGTGCAGGCAAGGTGGTGGCGCTCGCCAGACTTCCCGAGGGAGTTGGTCCGTGACTGCGTCAACACGCGGCAGGGGCTGCTCATGCACAGCAAGGTCATATTCGTGCGCAGGACGAAGCTGAGCGAGGAAGGCCATGGGGATTCGGACCCGAACGCGCGGGCAGGCTGGGCGTACGTGGGGAGCGCTAACTTGTCCGAGAGCGCATGGTGAGTTGCAGCACTCTTCGCCTCAGTGTGGGTGGGCCAGTGACGCGAAGCAGGATGATGCTGACGGGCAACGGGCTCAACGCACAGGGGTCGTTTGGTCAAGGACAGAAGTTCGGGCAAGGCCAAGATGAGCTGCCGAAACTGGGAGTGCGGCGTCGTTGTGCCACTTGGCATGACCAGCAAGGAGGGGGATGCCGCGACCGACCTGCGCGACTTGCGCGTCTTCGACGGAACAGTACCGGTCCCGATGCAAGTCCCGGGTCGAGCGTACGGGCCGAACGACGAACCGTGGTTCTACAGCGGCACCTGAGAGGAAGCAACCGATGGCGGGCGCGGCGAGGACGAAGCCAAGGAGCTGGGCCCAAGATGGGGGTGGATCCGACGGCGGACAGCACTCAACAGGGAAGCTCTTGGAGCAACGCCAGCCCGGCGGGCTCGCATTGATTGATTGATGCATGGATGCAGTCGATGGAGATTGACGATGGGTGCTGGCTGGGACGAGAGAGGCGCGGGAAGGGGTCAGCGGTGCAGGTGCAAGGAATGGCTACCAATGGTGAGGCGAGACACGAGGTGCCAGGGAGCCTGTGGAACAGAACGAGCGAGTGGTCGGCCAGCTAGGCCGCGTACCTACTGTACTGGCACTCCGTACCTACGGATACGTGGGCACGACTTGGGGGCCACAGCTCTGGCGGTGGAGAAGAGGAGATCCTTTAGGGGGTTGGGGGCGGGATGTACGGACGTACGGACGTACGGACGTACGTACTTCGTACAGTAGATACCTAGGTATCCCTATGGAAGCCACGAGATTCGCTTAGTGGTTAATTTGCTTGTCCGGGTATTCATACGGACTGCCTACTACGAGTACGGGCATTCGCACGTCGTCGGGATAATTCCCCCCGGGAGGCTTGCAGCAGAATCAGGAGGGGGGCACGGCTCGGCGGTGCCGTGTGCAAGTCGACTGGCCCGACTACGACGGGCTGCCCTTCTCCCTGCCCGATACCAGCACAATGGATACGACGGCGGGAGAGCAGCAAGGGGTGGCTCCATGTCACTGGAAGCTCTGAGGATACATAACAATCAAACTCAATGGGGTTCCATACCAACAAGGGCGATTGAAGGCTGCTCGGACATACGGACTACTCCGTTTACTAATATAAAGAGTACAACAGTACGTATATAGAAGCAAGCACCGACAGACTAGACAAGCAGACAAGCAGACAGGGTTGGCGATGAGGCAGCGGCCAACCAACCCTTCGGAGCCGGCGAGGGACAGCCGGGGAAACGCTCCGAGGGTGGGATAATTATGCCGTGCCCTGCCATGCCATGCCGCCAGATCTCTGGCGGCTTGCGGCGATGCAGCGTGTGTTAGTCTACGAGGAGTAGCTGAGGTCGAGGCTAGGCTGGGGGAAATCGTACGAGCCCAAGAAGTCGGGGCCCAGGGTGGATATTGTTTCTCGGGGGCCGTTGGGACGTCACTTCACTCAAGATAAGACCAACAAATGACTGGGGGTGCGAGAGGGAGCTGGCCGAAGCCCACATGGACGATTTTAGCGTGGGCATATAAGACCATGGCATGGGTGAGGATACGGGGGGGACATGCATGCCGACTTGCACGTCCGCCATGCTGGATGAAGTGATCGAGTGAAGACGTAAGAATGAGCAGCCCGATGCTCATCGGATGGGTAAATACAGCCATCTGTTGGGCAAGGTGGCCTGGGGGGCTGAACGAAGACGGCGGCGACGGCCATGGCTGCTGGGCTGCGACGGCTTCGGTGCTGTATCGTCCGATGAGGCGGCACCCGGACCTGGACCTGGATTGGACCTGTCTGTATTTGTCCGCGGCCTACTCCGTAGAAGGTGGTGGTTGGAATGTGGCGCTGGCACTTGTTGGCGGTGGATACCTCCAGGCTGCCTTTTTTGCGGATGTTTGTCGACGGCTCCGGCGAGGCTGCTCGGCCTGAGATGGAGGCCCTGAGGCTGCGGCTCGAGAGCCGTACGGTCCTCCGTAGTTGCCGCGGCCAACATGCGGTGCGGCGCCGGTTCGCAATTTTGGAGCCGGGTTGACTATAGGCGACGGCGACGGGGGCTGCGGCTGCAGGGTGACTCACTCGTTGGTGCGCAGCGCGCGGGCAAGATCTGATGAAGATGGCTTACCTGGTTTGCTGGTGTAGGTTTTTTTTTATGCAGACGCGCATCTGCAAAGTGGTGATCGAATCGTAGTCGTTTCCGAGGGGAGGCGTCGTGGTGGTGCGGCGTGCCGCTGTGCGGTGAGCCTGGTACAGAGGTACGTACCTTGCCTCCACCACAGTCGCAAAGGCACCTCAGCACCCGCCAGCGGTGTGGTTGGCCCCACCGCCGTGCCACGCATGGCCCGTGCAGGCGTGCAGGGTACGTACTGACGCCTAATTGCTCCGTACTCCGTCCGCCAAGCCCACGTACCCTGGCGGTAGCCACCGGTAGGATCGAGGCCGTGCGCCGGCGCTGTTCTGGTGAGGCTGTGCTAACGTGATCGACGGGCGAGTGACGGGGCGGGAAATCGGGGGATGGATGCAATCGAATCGGTGGGATCTGGGTGCGGCGATCCACGGCAGCCGCCAGTGATTGATCATTCATCCAGATGATCCAGTGCACGAATAGCCGCGTCGGCTCTCAACCGCCTCCACTGGCCGACATGGTCATGGTCATGGATCGGTAGCAGGACGGGCATGGGCTGGGGCTTGGGCTTGGCCGTCCGGGTCTGGGCCCAGCAGGCCGAGGAGTAGGATTGGAAGCGTCCCGTCCGCCCCTCGACCCCTCGACGAGCGCAGCGCAGCGCAGCGCAGCCATTTGTTTGTTCCATCCCGCCGCAGGGATCGCGAGAGGGAGGGGGGAGGAGGGGAGGGGGGGAGCGGAGCGGAATTTTGCTCGACACACGCGCCGCGGGCTCACCGAAGGGGCTCGACACACGCCAGACAGGACATTGCCGAGTGCCATCCTCGGCGTACGACGCACTTCGTACAAGTCCTAGGAGCAGTGCTCGCGGCCTTGGGCGGCTGGGGATGAGGATCATCGCTTGCGCTGTTGATAGTAGTCCGTACGTCTCGCACCTTTACCTACTTACCTACTCCGTACCTACCCAAGTATCTAACTGACTTACATGGCGACTGACAAGCAAGCCGGCACATAATGGCCGGGCACGCCGACACATCGATCGCCCAAGCCTTGCTTTCTTTCAGCTGCAATTGTCCATGTCTGGCATTGCTAGGTAGGCCCAAGCCCAGGCCGGGCCAGGCAACCAGGGTATCACTCGGCGCTAGTCCGTACACATCTACGAGTAACGTGTATGATTGACTACAGACTGCCTTGCCCTTGGCTGCAAACAAGCCCGAGCTCCCCCAGCCCGGCAGGCGGTGATGCCATGTACGGGCTAGCTCGCCTTTGCACGAACGAGTGGCTCCCAGCCCAGCAGAGAGCGCGCCATTGTGGCGACAGACGCGAGCGCGAAGGGGGCACGGCTGGGCTGGGGATGGAGATGGACCTGCACGGCTCCGCTGGGCAGCCCGTCCTTGATATTGAAAAGAAAGGAAAAGGTGACTGGCGATTCTGATTGATCGATTGATTGATTGACAGCGAACGGACGGGCGCGGGGGTCGCCGGACGCGGGAGCCGCGGCTGCTAGTACAAAGACATTGAGTGTACTCCGTATTCCGTCGCGGACTACGGATTACGGACTACGGACACCGTCTTTCGTCGCCTTCCTACCGCAACTCTTTGAGACACGCGCCAGTCCAGTGCGGCGTCGCGGCACCTTTGATGTGAGGTTGGATGAGTGGGCGAGCTGCCATTGCAACCCCTCCCTCGGCTAGTGGAGGCAGACAGGGTGTGTCTTAGTGGCCGTTTTCTTTCCATCTTGCGTGCATCCGGCTGTTCACTAATAGTACATATTAATACGTACTCCACGTTGCCGAGGGAGGAATGGAAGAGACGTGGCAAGTATTGGTGCGTCCGAGTAGTCCGTACCTTGCGTCCATCCAGCAAGGCAAGGAAAGATGCCGGTACGTAAGGTAGTAGACGTAAGGTAAGGTGCCTCGATGCTCGCATGCATGCACGTTTGTTGGCCTGGTCGCTGCTCCACGTGCGTCTGCGATGCTACCTAAAGGGAGTGTTCCGACGCGACGGACGACCTCTCTTGTTCGGCAGCAAGCAAAGGGTGAGTCGATTGATCTCAGCATCATGCGCAAAGCCCACTCACGACCGCAAGCCTTGTTTTGACGGCCACCTGCCACCTACCGCTCGCATGGGCCATCGCCAACCACATCTGGCTTCTCTGCATGCATGATCGGTTCCTGGCGCAGACACAGACGCCAGCGGATCGGTTCGGGTGGACGGGGACGGGGACGGGGACGGGGACGGGGACGGGCCAGGCTGTGGCCTCTGCGCGCTTCTGCGGCAGCTAGCGTCTACGAGTAGCAAGGCAGAGACGGAGGAGGCATCGTCTTTCCAAGGCTTGAAAGCCCAAGGCAGGTAGGGTAGATTACCTCCAAGTACCGTGCAGTTGGCAGCTTACATGCCTCAACCTTGCTCGCCTGTGCCTGCATGCATGGAGGCTGCAGTAGTGTGCAACAGCAGGCTCTCGCACCGTCGCTGGAGCGTGGGCAAGGGGAGGGTGCCGGGTTGGCGAGGGCAGCTAATCGCAATTGACGGCAGCCTTCCGACACGTCGCAGTACTGCTACCTTGTTAACAAGATGAGTCTTGATCTTGGGCGACTACGGACTACTGTACGAGTACAGCAAGTAAGGATGCGCCGCGCATTCATTCATTTACTCGCGGATTCGTTCGCCCGCGTCCGCCGCAGATAGAGCTGGCTGTGTTCCAAGGGCACCACTCCCCCCTCCCGCCCGATTTTCTGCCCCTTTCCCGCTTCCGTCGCCCGCTCGTGCGCGCTTCCAAGTACATACAGCTGCAACTTGCAATCGCACGCAGGCACGCATCTCGAGGCTGTCACTTGTCGCATGTATCCGTACTCCGTACGAAGGGGTCGGAAGGTGGGTGGTGCGTTCGAATGTCTGCACCTGGACTAGCGCGTCGTCTCCAGCTCTGTCTGGATGTGTGGTGGCACAGGCCGAAACTAGCGTGGCAGAGCCCCCCTCCTCCACTGCCAGTGCCCCAACCAAAGCCAATCCCCACGCATGCAAGCATCCATGAACCATCCATCCACCCACCCATGCTCGCATGCATCCATTGCAGAATCCACATCTCATGCATCCATCACCCGACCCGCCGCCCACTGCCGGGTCCGGCGAAGGCGGCCGAGCCAAGCAGAGCGCCAACGCCAGCGCCAGCACCAGCACCAGCACCAGCACCAGCACCACCAGCCTGCGCCTACTCGCACTCCTGCGAGTACGACTGCGCGGCTTGGCCAGCCCAGCGAATCGTCGACGACGAGACCGACCGCCAGCGACGGCTACGACGACGACTACGACGACGACGACGACGACTATGGTCGTAGAGGCCGTCAACCATCCCCCCACACGTGCTTCGTTCGCGGACGGAGGTCTCCGTCTGTCACTGGCTCATCCCTCTCTCTGCGTGTCGCCCTGTCTGTCCGTCCCTCTCGCAGTCCCTCTTCCCGTCGTTCGTCGTCCATCCAGCATCCACTTCAAGCGGCGCCCACCCATACGAAGCCTTGTGCATGTATCAGTGAGCGCAGACGAAGTACTGGGCAGCTCGCCGCCCAATTGCCTCACCACCGCCGCCGCCGCCGCCGCCGCCCTCAAGCCATCACCTACCTCACCGCGTATACTTTGCGGCGCCCACCAGATACATTTTCGGTGACAGCACACAGTACTCGTAGGCAACGCACTGCGACCAGCCCGCCCATTCCCCTCAGTTTTCCCCTCTTTGACTTGGTCGTCACTGCAACGCTGCCCAGGACAAACTACCTTTGGGGAGTTCGCCAGCTGCCTTGCCTACTTGGTCCGAATACTTGCCTAATAAAAAGTGGGCGGGTGCAAGTACACGCACGGGAGTCATCCGCCAGAATAACTGAGTTGACCTGCCTGCCTTAGCCGGCTGTCTCTACCTGGGACATAAGTATTGGCGGTGGAGTCGCAAAGGGCGACAAATCGGGAAGACTGATTCGAGGCCAGATGCGAATGCCTATCTGGGCAATAGGAAAGGACCGTAGGTAGGGAAACGCCTTCTTCCCCTTCCTCGGGCTATCCCACCTCTACCTTTACCTTCTTACCACCACCAGTCCACCACCACCACCTCTACCACCTCTACCACCACCTCCTCTACCTACCTCCGACATTGACAAAAACAATCTCTCCTTCCTTCCTCACCATCCTTGTCATTCCGTTTCCCATACCACCAGCTTCTGCTATTCTCCGCAGTCTATCTCTGCTCTCTCTCTCTCTCTCTCTCTCCCCCCCTCTCTCTCTCTCTCTCTTTCTCTTCCTCTCTCTCTCTTCCTCTCTCTCTCTTCCTCTCTCTCTCTGTTGGGTCCCTGTTCCCGCTGTCCGCCGTCCGCCTGCATTCCGTTCCCGGCTGCCGTGTCTGTCCGTCTGGTCGCTTTCGTCGACTTGGACGGCCGACGACTCCTCTGGCACACGCGGGTCGGCCATTTAGCACCTCACATCGTCTCATCTCACCTCATCTCGTTATTCGACTGCGATTGGTGCTGCTGCACTATCCCAACGCGGCCGCTGTCCTCAGCTGCCCTCAACCCCCGTCTCTCGCACTCTGCAGAGGCGCCTCTATATTCATCTTTCTCCGCCGGCACAGGACCATCACCAGGGTGCTATTGCAAGACGCATACCTTGCCTCGACCTCCCTTGCTTGCCCGAGGTGCTGTCGTGCCTGTTGTCCGCCCAGCGCATATACAGACACTACTCTGCCCACAGACCGACACACAGAGAGACAGACATACAGACTCACGACATACACACATGCGTGAGTGCATGTGTACAAGCAGCATTGGAGCCAGATAGGCTTTCCCCTTCTTGCAAGCCACGCCGTTTTCTTATACACGGGCTTTTTACTCTTGCAGCCACACTCTTGCCTTGCCACTAGGCTTCTCTCTTTCATCAGGCACCAAAGCCTCCGAAGACGCCTGTTGACATCACGCCAAAGACGCGTTTTTTCTTCTTCGCCTGGCGTTCGGGTACAATACTGCTCTCTCCTTCTGTTGCTCCTCTCTATACCAGTTGCCCATTGCATTCCACAACCATGTCGAATCAATCCACTCCACTCGTGGCGACATGGAACGGCTATGTGGCATCAACGCTGGATGCGCTGGTGCTTATCCAAGGGACCTTTGATGGAGTTCTCACACACGTTCCGCGCCGGCCTCACGACCGGGAGCGCCAGGAACTTATCAAGAGTGGCAGCATCTTCATCTACGAAGAGCACGCTTCCGGCATCAAGCGCTGGACCGACGGCGTGTCTTGGAGTCCAAGCCGCATACTCGGCAACTTCCTCATATACCGCGAGCTCGACAAACCCTTTGCTCCCGGCGAGAAGAAGCGGGCCCTGAAGAAGAAGAGGTCCTCGCCGGCGGGCGGCATCAGCAAAAACGACGGCGCCTCCCGCAGCAGCAGCAACATTACCAATTACGGGTCCACCGGCCTGGAGATCGGCAAGGACACGGAGAGGTCGCTCATCGGTTCCCTTACCGACTCGTACGAGTTCAAGGCTGGCGGCCTGGTCAAGAAAACCATCAGCATCACGCATCGCGGCGTCCCCCACCACCTGGTCAGCTACTACAGCGTCGAGGACGTCATGTCGGGTCGTCTGAGTACCCCATCCAGGGACCCTCAGCTGAGGGGCGTTGTGCCACACATGGACCTCATGACGGCGCAAAACTTCCGGTCGCCCATCGACGAGCTCGAGTACGGTGTCGAGGGCGGTCCAACTCTCATGAGCACACTTGCGGGAAGCTCCCACGACTTCGGCGGCGGTTCCGGCAGCCTCCTCCATAGAGCCTGGTCCAACACCCCCATACACCATACCTCGTCTATGCAGGCGGCATATGCTGCTCCCCAATATCAGCTCTCGCACAACGCACACCCGACGTATTTCGCCCCGATGAACTCGTCAATGTCCGCCCAAATAGCCTCGCCGATGGCCCCCCCCCTACCGTCGACGTCGATGTCGTCAATGTCTTCGTCGATGCCGTCTACGATGCCGTCTTCGATGTCGTCGTCGATGCCGCCATCGATGCAGTCTTCGATCCCCCAGTCCCTACCGTCTTCGATTCCCCCATCACTGCCGTCGTCGATGGCATCGCCTGCGCCGCCACTGGCGTACGCGCAGCATGCACCACAGGGCGGCTACGCATGGATGCCAGATCTGCCGGTTTCCGATGGGTACTGGGACGAGCGAGCAGGCACGACGGCGAGGGGGGGTTATTAGTGCTACCTTTGGGAAGGGCATGATTGGGAAGGGCATGATTGGGAAGGGCATGGATGGGAAGGGCATGGATGGGAAGGGCATGATTGGGAAGGCAATGGTTGGGAAAGGAAGTGGGAGAAGAGATTGGAAAATAAATAAGCAGTATACGGGACCCGCGAGGGACAATCCCATCTGCACTGGCGAATGGCGAATACGGGCCATACTGTATTGTAATAATTACCTACCTTTAGGTAGTTTGTGCATTAGTTTCCTAGTCTGTCAAACAGTCCCGCGTGTGGTGATGGTGTATGTACTTCGTATGCAAGGCAACGTCTGTCTAGTTCATGCTGGGCAGGGGTTTACATGTGAAGGGAGTGGCCAGGCTGGATACGTTGGGCGAGAGCCCGCGGAGACTGCCGCAGTTACAACCGCATGGACAACCGCATGGACAAAGGTTGAGGCTGCCAAAGAGATGCTGCCACAAGTACACCAGATACAGGGTAGAGTGGTGAATGTGCTGACCACTCCGCTCCTCCAATTGGCCCACCGGATCCAACACGGCCAAGATGGCCTACCTTGCGGGAGATGAGGAGATGGAGCACGCACATTTACTGGCCGAGCAGCCATTGGATACCGTCGGTGAAGATATAAGATAGGTACGAAGTATATACTCCGTACACTCACCCTTACTTCAGCGGCCACAAGGGAGCGCGGTACCAGGTACTCCATACGGACTATGTACGTCGTACTTCGTACTCCGTGGTTGAGACATGGTTCAGGACCCACTTTCCTGTTTTGTGTCCGCAGCCAAATTCCTGCCAATCTTGAACCACATGCGACGACCACACGGCGCCGAGTCGACCAACACAGCAGCAACTGCGTCCAAGAACACCAGATACCCCCGTCAGGTATACAGAGACGCCGGTGCACAAGTCGCCGTCGGGGAGCGGGAGCATGACTGCGAGGTCGTGGCCGAGCTAAGCCGCGCTGATCCATCCACCATCCGCCGTCCACCACCTATCACCCACCATCCACCATCGTCAATGTCGTCGCGCTGCCTCGGCCGGCTGGCTGCCCGCGCGTCTGTGCCTCTCCCCCTTGGGTCTGCAATGAGCCAGAGGCTTGCCAAAGGAGGAGCAGCAGCTGCTGCTGCATTGCCACAACTGAGCGCAAGAAGATGCGGCCCATTCGCCGTCGCCGGACAACTGCAGTGGCGGCGCAGCAGGTGAGACCTCCTTTGCCCGGCACGTGTGTCCATGGGCACCCAAGGGCCGGATCAATTACCTCCTCGCCCGTGTACCGTGACCCCTGGGGCTGTCAATCAGCAAGTCACTGACAACATCAACTCCGCCGTTTAGTACCAAGGTGCCGACGCCGACGCCGACTACCTCGAAGTCGTCCGAGCCGCGGGCGTCAACGACCCAGGTCAACGCAGAACCCAAGCCCAAGCCCGAGAGCCGGCGTGCCCCCGATGGCGCCGTCCTGCACGAAGACATCTACAACATCCCCAACTTCCTGACCTTCACGAGGCTCGTGGCTGCGCCCGTCATCGGCTACCTGGTGCTTCATGACGCCCACGCCTGGGCCGTCGGGCTGTTTGCCTATGCCGGCGTCACCGACCTGCTCGATGGCTGGATAGCCCGGCGCTGGAACCGCAAGACGGTCGTGGGTACCGTGATTGATCCCATGGCGGACAAGGCCCTCATGACGATACTGACCGTCTGCCTGGCGGTAAAGGGCGCCCTGCCAGGTACGTGAAAAGTCCGACTCAAAGAGGGTCACGGAGACGCGGCTGACATTGGCAAAACTCGCACGCAACAGTGTGGGTGGCGACAATCATCCTGGGCAGAGACGTGGGCCTCGGAATCGCTGCCATCTACTTCCGCTGGATCTCCCTGCCTCCCCCCAAGACCTTTACCCGCTACTGGGACTTCTCCTTGCCCTCGGCCGAGGTGCGCCCAACCACGATTAGCAAGTACAACACCTTTCTCCAGCTGGCCCTCGTCGGCCTGACCACGGCAGCCCCGCTCGTCGATGCCGACATGACGTTGGCGCTCACCACTATGCAGTACGCATGAATTCGCAACCGCTCGTCGGATATCCCCCGTGTTTTCTGTCCCGTATGACTGACAACAAGCAGGTACATCGTGGCCGCTACGACAGTATGGAGCGGTGCAAGCTACATCTTCAGCAAAGACGCCGTGAAGATACTCAAGTAGACACAAGACGTTTGCTGGGTCCTAGATGTGATACCTTCACACACTAGCATGGGACGGTCCACCCCAGCTCCGATACCAGGAGACGCCGCACAAAGCCAGATGCTGTCCCGCCGTGGCCATCGAGCAAAGGGAGACGTGTCACGTCTCGTCACCTCCAGCCACGGCCAGATCGACATCGGCGGCTCTCTCCTGATTGACACCGCCCAAAACCTGGGCTCTACCGTGCCAGTGTGTTTCCTCTATCGCTTGCTAAACATCATAATTTTACATGTGGTTATACATGCAGCTCAATAGACAAAACACCTCTGCCTGCCGCCCTTGTTCTTGTGGACCCGGAATCCGCTGCGAAGAGGTGGCAGCTTCCAAGCTCGAC
Organism: Tolypocladium sp. Sup5 PDA-1; assembly: GCA_000750105.3. Taxonomy (NCBI): domain Eukaryota; kingdom Fungi; phylum Ascomycota; class Sordariomycetes; order Hypocreales; family Ophiocordycipitaceae; genus Tolypocladium; species Tolypocladium sp. Sup5 PDA-1. Next base: position 199,343 of record JPHH03000054.1, read on the forward strand.
GACAGTCGCTAGCTTGCTTCCAAGAGGCCTCCACTGGGTTGACGACGAACGTGAGCCAAGAGTCGCAGACTGCCTGACGGCGTGATGCCTTCCACCCGGCGAGCCTGTGCCAGCGTTTCCGGCCGCGTTGCCTTGAGCACCTCCTTTTCGGACAAGGCGAGGCCTGGGATCGCATCGTAGTCGAGGTCCAAGGGGATCCGGATGTTCTCGTCGTGGGTGAACTGCCCGCGCTCTGCCGCCTGCATCTTTACGTAGGGCGCGTACGACGCCTCGATGACGACTCGATCCCTGATGCGCGGCGGGTACCTTGAAATGGCGGGAATGATGGAGCTGAGATGATCCAGCTCGACGCGCGAGCCCGTGTTGGACAGCCGAAGCATGTCTATGCCCGTGCGGCGCCGCGAATTCCGCTTGAGCCGAAATCCCCTCTCCATCCACTGCTCCGGGGTCAGAGATATGCCACCCAGGGCATTGGTGAGGTCGGCGATCTGCTGCCTTTCATCGCTGAACGCCCCCCAGCGCTTGTCCCAAACGACGCCCCAGTCCCTCCCGTGTTCGGTCAGGCGGAGATCGGCATTGTCAGCCCTGGCAGCCATGCGGAATTCGCTGCGAGACGTAAACATCCGGTACGGCTCCGTCACTCCTTTCGTTATCAAGTCGTCGATCATGATGCCAATGTATCCATCTGATCTGGACAACGACGCCGCTGGTAGGCCCGAGGCAGCCCGTCCCGCGTTGATGCCGGCGACGATGCCCTGCCCAGCAGCTTCCTCGTACCCCGTGGTGCCATTGATCTGCCCTGCCAAGTAGAGGCCCGATATAGCCTTGGTTTCTAGCGAAGATTTCAGACCGCGCGGATCCACGTAGTCGTACTCGACACCGTAGCCGGGCTGTAGCATCTTCACCTGCTCCAGGCCCTCGATGGTGCGAAGAGCTTGTTCCTGCGCCTCGGCAGGTATGGTCATCGACAGGCCGTTGGGATACACGACGGGGTTGTCGAACCCTTCTGGCTCAAGCCACACGATATGGCGCTCCTTGTCCGCGAAACGAACAATTTTAGACTCGAGAGACGGGCAGTACCGGGGGCCCTTGATGGTTTCGCGTATGTGGATGGTCTTGTCAAGGTTCTCGCGCACAATCTTGTGCGTCGCCTCGTTGGTGTACGTGGTGCTGCATGTCAGTTGATCCTGGACCGCCACGCTGTCATTGAGATAGCTGAAGGGGGTGGGCGGGTCATCGCCAAGTTGCCTCTGCAGCGCCTTGAAGTTGATGCTTCCCCGATCCAGCCGTGGTGGCGTGCCCGTCTTTAGCCGCCCCAGCTGGAAGCCCGCATCTCGCAGCGACTTGCTCAGCCCGAAGGTCGCCGCCTCGCCAAGCCGTCCGGCAGGATAGCTCTGCAGGCCAATGTGGATTTCGCCTCCAAGGAATGTGCCCGTGGTTATGATGACTTTGCTGGTAGGCAGGACTCGGCCCGAGTCCAGGCGCACGCCGGCGATGGCGCTCCTAGCCCCATCCGCAGTCGGCGCATCGAGCGTCGAGAGTACGATGTCCGACACGCTCGCGAGAACAATGGAGAGGTTCGGGTAGGACTCGAGCTCTTGTCTCATATACTTCATGTAGAGGCTCCGGTCGATCTGAGCGCGTGGACCCTTGAGAGAACTGGGTGTTAGCCAAGCGAAAAGCGCATCCAGGGAGCTTGGCCGTTACCCAAACAGCCGGGCCCTTGCTGCGATTCAGCATGTGGAATTGGATGCCGGCCTTGTCGATGATCCTCCCAGCCAGCCCGTCGAGGGCATCAATCTCCCGAATCATGGTGCCTTTGCCGATGCCTCCAAAGCTAGGGTTGCAAGAGCACGTCCCGAGATTGTCGGCCCTGGGCGTAATGAGGGCAGTCCTCACGCCAGCTCTCGCAGCGGCAGCGCACGCCTCGGCGCCAGCATGTCCGCCGCCAATGACGACAACATCGAAGGGTCTGCGGGCAAAGTTAGCATCGCGAGTCGTCGATTCCGGCGTTCTGACACTGACATCGAGCCGTCAGCTACCGTCGCAAGGTGTCGCTTCCTGTACACCTGGCGGCGGCGCAGCCAAGATGGCCATCTTGGACGCGCAAGGGCATGCATGGCATGCTCGCAGCGTGTCAAATATCAGCGTCGGCGGCAACGATGCACCGTGTTGGAACAGAAGTTGCGAGATCTGTCGTCAGGATCTCGATTGGTTTGCATGTCGAAAGGCGATTATCTAAACGTCGCCACTAACAACTCCCATTGATGCTTGGTATGCAATTGTAGCTCCACCATCCAGCCAATGATAGTTAACCAGGTAAAGCAGATATCCGCTTATCGGGGCATCCGCAAGCAACATTTAACGGCAGTGTGACCGATATCGTGACAGCATCAACGACAGAATTTGTAATTGCTCGTCATCCCAGCTTTGTTGCATTCCGTCAAAGTGCGCTCCGCCCACGTGCCATCGTGCAATTCTTCCTTCCCCGGCCCCCCCCGGCCATGGATGGACAGCTCTTTCTGAGCGCCGTCTGACCGACCACTTGGCGTGTTTGCGTCCATGTCGCTGTTGGCCTGAAGGCTGACACCTTTGTCCCTGGAGCTGGGAGGCAGTGCAGCGTCTCACCTCCTGCTTCGCGCTTCAGGCCATGCGCCCACCGCATCCTCAACCTCCTCCAGGAACGTGGCGGCATTGTGAATCGACGTGCCGCCCAGCACCACGCGGACGCCCGGCGTGGTTGCGTTGATGCCGGCAATCATCTTGGCCTCCTCGTACGTAGCGCCGCCTACTATGAAGACAATGATGTCCTGCGGCTTGTCTCTTGTTGAGCCGCCGCCTTCCACAAAGGGGCATTGTTGCTCCCTCAGCCGCCCCTTGATCAGATTTTGTAACGTGCTTTCCAGCACGGTCGTGTGCTGCGTGTAGACGTTCTCGACCCCCTTCAGGCCCTTGAAGCGGCTTGAGGCGCCAGAGAAGATTCCTGCAGACTCAAAAATCTCTGAAATTCCGCCGTGCGGTTGCGAAGAGTGGAGCGACGAGTGGTATGCCAAAACGTTGCTGACCATGCCCGCCTGGCGCGGCGACACGCCCCCAGCCGCGACCAGCAGATCCAGGAGCATGGGGAGTGCATTCGATGGGTGCTTGTGATATCGCAAAGCATATAGCGCGACCAGTCCGACCTTGGCCTCCGCCGTTACGTTTTGCACCTGGATAAGTTTTTGTATATTCTAGGCGGGCGTGTTAATATTGTTTGGACCTTAGCAGCCCCAGGGGGAGGGTAAAAGCGCGCGTACCTTAAGATCGGAATTGTGGTTGTCGTTGCATGCCAGACTTTGCTCAATCTCGCTCACCTCCAACAAGTTCTCGGCGGCAACCCGGCGGCTGAGCTCGGATACCAAGGTGACGTGCTTACTTACGTTGCCAGAGAGCTTGCGGAACTCGGGGTACTCTTCGATGAAGCGCTTCATGTCGGAAATGGACTCGATGTTGGCATTGTTCTTGGTCTTGGACTGGTACTGCTCGACGTAGTCTTTGATGGTCCCGCCAAGGTCGCCAAAGTTGAGGAACATGTTCTTCTTGAAGAAGGGGTCCTGGTCCTGCGACAGGACGATCTCTCGGAGCTCAGGCCTGATGTCTGGCACGTCGCTCAGATCTACCCGCCCGTTCTGGATCCCAAGCAAGTGATGGACCATGGCCTGGTACGTCCACTGGGCAAGGAGCGGCGTCACGGGATCCTCTCGCCGGTCCAGGACGAGGAGGATGGGCGGCGTGTCGACCTTGCGAAAGTCGAACAGCTGCTCCTCCTGGGACATTAGATAGCGGACTTCCGAGGCCAGCTTCTTCGCAAGGGGGCTGCTCCTCTCATACCTGATGAGAGGCTTCTTCTTGAGGGAGAGGAGGACGGCGATGAGGCCCTCGGCGCATCTCTGGAGCGCATCGGGATTCCACGTGTCAGGGCTGTTGACGGCCCATATGCGCCAGCGCGGGAGCGAGACGCCGAGGGAAAACAGATCTGGGTTGACGACGGTGTAGTCGGCAAAGTGTTCCTGGACCGCCTTGACGACCTCGTGGTCGTCGGCCTCGGCCAGGCGCTCCAGCGACGACTTCTTGGCCACGTTTGTGAAGTAGAGGTGGTACTCTCCGTACCTGGGCTCGCGGAGCTCGTCAATGAGCAGCTGGATGGTCTCGGCAGACGGTCGCACTAGACAGAGGCAGCGGAGGTGGCGCATCTTCTCCCGCCCGGCGTTATCGAGCCGGTCGATGAGATAAACCTCGTGGTTGAGCAGCGACGACTGCGTGACGGCCGTCGACACGATGGAGACGGTCTCGCGGTCTAGCAGCAACATCTTCATCTTGGCGGACGACGCATCTCCTGACGGCATCACAATCTTGGAGATGTAGCCCGCCACGGCCTGGGAGACGTCCATGGTGGGCGGTGAGAAGGGGAGCCCCGAACGCCGTGGGAGACGGCGTGGACACCTATGTCATGCCACAGTAACGCTCGCGCGCAAGGGATCACCAGCGGCCTTGCCAAGCACGGGTGCGACACGAGGAGACTTGCGATCGACGAGGCACAGCGCCTAGAAGGAGGAAATCAAGTGGAGGCTGGCTGGTTGGCGAGGCTTGGGTCCAGCAGACCTTGTATAAGACGGGTGGATGACCAGGTGAGGTGTGAATGAATGAGGCGGCGGGTAAGATATCGTCAGCGTGCTACTTCGTACGTACTGTCCTGACTAGGTACCTACGGGGGACTTTTGCTGGTAGTTAGCGAGCCCGCCTGAGGTCGAGTACAGTGCAGGTACAGTGAAGGATAGCACTGTTAGTGGCATCCACGCCCCGATATGTCCATACATAACTTACGATGTACCGAGTACCCCGTACAAACCCAGACACCAGAACAGACCCCTGCCTGGCACCCGACTCTACGAGTATGTCGTATGAAAGCGACAATGAGTTGACAACAACGTCCATACTGCGCGCCTCGGCTTCCCATGACACCCAAGAGCAACCAGACTCGCAAGGACTGAACAGCAGCGGGCGCAACCCCCCCATACAACAGTCTGGTTGAAACCACGCGGTGCAACCGGCCCATGGCGCGCCGCTGAACATGGCCTCAGACGTCGCCTGTCCCGCGAGGCCTGAACCAACGTGAGTCGTCGTCGTCCGCCGTGGCCTGTGCCGACAGGAGCTCACGCACAAACCACAGGCTCTCGTTCACGCAGGGCCTCATCGTAGGGCAGCTCTCCGTGGTGCTGATACTCGCGGCCTTCATCAAGTTCTTCATCTTTGGCGACCCGCCATCCCCGGACGCCACGGCATCGCTGAGGGCCACGGAGCGGAGGGCGAGGACCTTGGCCCACAAGCAATCGCTGCTGAGCCTGCGCACGCCGAGCCAGCGGCAGGGCCAAACGCTGAGCCGCAAGAAGTCGAGCGTCCTGAGGAACCCGCCCGCCCTGACCATAGGCTCCATCCTGAGCAAGACGTACTACAACGTCGATAGCCACCAGCCCGAGAGCCTCGACTGGTTCAACGTCCTGGTCGCGCAGACCATCGCCCAGTTCCGCAGCGATGCCCAGCACGACGACGCCATCCTCAACTCCCTCACTAAGGCCCTCAATGGCACCTCGCGGCCCGACTTCGTCGACGACATCCGCGTCACCGAGCTGAGCCTGGGCGAGGACTTCCCCATCTTCAGCAACTGCCGCGTCATCCCCGTCGACGAGGACGGGCTCACGCTTGGAAACGGAATCAAATTTGATGCCGCCACGGCCGCCAGGGATGGGACGCGGCTCCAGGCCCGCATGGATGTCGACTTGAGCGACATGCTGACGCTAGCCGTGGAGACGAAGCTCCTTCTCAACTACCCGAAGAAGCTATCTGCAGTCCTGCCCGTGGCCCTGGCTGTGTCGGTGGTCAGGTTCAGCGGCACGCTGTCCATCTCGTTCATCCCGAGCAACCCGTCGCAGTCGACCCCGACAATGATGACCTTTAGCTTCCTTGACGACTACCGGCTTGACTTTTCCATCCGCAGCCTCCTCGGCAGCCGCTCGAGGCTGCAAGACGTGCCGAAAATCGCCCAGCTGGTCGAGGTGCGCCTGCATCGGTGGTTCGACGAGCGCGCCGTCGAGCCGCGCTTCCAAGAAATTGCGCTGCCGAGCTTGTGGCCTAGGAAGAAGAACACGAGGGGCCCGGACGATGCTATGGCGGATGGTGGCGGCTCTGTTGGGCGATCCAAGGGCAAGGAGGTTGGCCGCGATCTACGGGATGAGGCACGGCGAAGAGAAGGCGTCGCTGACGACGAGAGGAGGGATCCGGCCTCATCACTGCGGCACCGAAGACCGCCAAGCGCCAAGGAAGACGACGAGTTTTCGATGCCGGGTTCGCTTCCAGGTCTGAAATTGGGCATGCGGCCCTAAGGTAGCGCTTCCCCGAGGGACACGGGCGCCGCTATTTCGACCGGTGCACTGTCGCAGGGTCTGGAAAAGGGGATACAGGGACGATATTGTCTGCATGTGGAATGGGTTTCTCGAATGTCTATTCAAGGGGCTCTGCCTGGCAGGATATCACCAAAGCGGGCCACCGCCAGGTCAATAATGGACTGCCGCTCCAGCTGCTGGTAATTAGGGGGGCCTTCTGAGAGACGGCACAACGCCTGCCTATTTAGAAGCCAGCCAAAGCCATGGGCGACTGGGTCAACGAATACAAACTAGACCACCAAAGCACCGAGCCGCCAACGAGCAGGACGTAGTAGAGGCCGGTCCATGGCATCAAAGAGAGGGGCCGCGAGAGCTCGCTGGTGGGCAGCCAGTATGGCTCGAGTGCGCCCCAGACTCGAGGAAGTCCCATGGAGTTGCACAAGGTGTGGACGGAGATGGCGGCGAGCAAGGAGCCCGTGCGCAGAAAGATGAAGGTGGCATAGGCGCCGAAGATGGACGTGTAGGACAGTTGGAGGACAGAGCGGGCGATGGCGGCGACGAGGGGTGTTTGGGGATGAGTGACGCGGAACTCGTAGAAGTGGTGAAGGTGCGCGAGGCCAAAGACCAAGGGAGAAAGGAAGATGATGCTCGTGAGGCCAGAGCCGGCCAGCAGGAGCAACGGGACAGCGGCAGAGCGGAAGAGGCACTCTTCGGTGACGGGGCCCTAGGCCACGAGAGACGGCGGTCAGCAACGCAAGACATGGGAGCACGAGAGGGAAAGGGACTCGCAGAATAACAGCACAGGACAAACGGCGCGGCGGAAGGCGAGGAGAGGTGAGGGAGAGGTGAACGTACAGCGACCATGTTCCGCCAGGCTGGCCAGTCGGTGCCGACGTGCCTCAGAGGCTCGAGGCGCAGCCACTGTCTCCAGACGCCATCGACAACGAGGCATTCGTAGAGGGGCCCGGCGAAGAGCAAGGCGGTGAGGAGGAGGGCCCTGGCGGTCTCGGGCAGGCCGAGGGGCCAGTAGCCCATGAGGTGCAGCGAGGAGGAAAGTTGGTGGTGGCTGGCGGCGGGAGCCCCGGATGTCGAGCCGGACCCGGAACCGGAGGTGGAGCCGGAGGTTGAGGGAGAGCGGAGGAGGATGAGAAACGTGGTGACGGAGCAGGCCGCCGTGGAGAGGGAGACGGAGCGAATCCTGGCCCGAATGGCCTCCGGAGCATCCCTGGATCGGGTTGGCGAGGCCCTGGTGGCGGCCGAGGCATAGAGAGGCAGGACGTAGACGAGGCAGTAGACCACCTTTTCGAGACGGACCGCGAAGAGAGACGTCAGCTGCGGTCACAGAGACGGACGGGACGGGGATCTGCAGCCGCCTGGGGGCCCGCATGGATGGAGGGGGAACTCACCAGAAGCCCAAAGGCCTGAGGCTGGCCGAGGCCAGGCTGGCGCGAGCCGAAACTCGACGGCAAGTCCATCTGAGTGCTCTAACCGCACTGCCTATCTTGCCTTATGAAACGTTGTCAATGCAGCCTTGCGTCGTCGAGAGACTCGAGACAGACGCCAACCAACCGACAGACTGGAGGCGCCCGGGCGTTTCGAACCCGCTTCGGCAAAGAACAAGCGGTGGAACGAAGCAGAAGCGCGGGACGCCAGCCGCCTGGTATCCTACTACTGGACTGGACTGCCGGACTGTCAGAAGCCTGAATAACCTCGGATTGCAGGAGAAGTAGTCCGTACCCGGCTGGTTCGTGCAGACGAGGGCCTAGGCAAAATGTCTGGTATTGTAGGCAGGGCAACGGTTAGGCACGTTTGACCGCAAGATACTTCGTACCCGACGATATGGTACCGACAGGGTTGGATCTGCTCCTCTTGGTAGGCGGGGAGGAGCTGGGAATTGAAGCATATATTGGCAGGCAATAAGAATCATAAGTGCCAGGTTGTATTGTGTTTGTTGCATTGTTGTACGAAATGCTCCGTATTGTCCCTGACTAAGGTGCCTTGGCGATCCGGATCCAGCGGCGTGGATTTGGCAGGCGGGGCCAGCAGCTACCTGCCAAGGAAGCCCCTAGGCACGAGTACTCCGTACGGACTACGAGTACATACCTCCAATTGTACCTAACAAGCGAGCGAACGTGGGGAGAGAACAGCTCCGATAAAACGACTTTTTTTCCCCTCCGGCTGTTTCTGCCGGCAGGGGGCTCCCGGGCTGACGAACCTCGCTTTGCGTTCGATGTAGTCCACTGGCTGGCTTTGGTTCCAACGGTGGGCTGGCGCAGATGCTCACTGACCAGACTCGCCAATGGCTTCGGCGCTGGCACAAGGGGCTCGGGCACCAGTTTCTTCCATGGCCGGTAAGGTACACAGCCGCCGTCATATACTGGTACAATCCACTGGGTACTCTGTAGCTGCAGCGCAGAGGTGCCAGGGCCCAACTGGACCCTCTTTTGGTTTCCCCCTTTTCCCTTCAACCAACCTGCAGTCAGCGGACGACTTGTGAAGCGAAGAGTGCAGTGACCGACCTACGGTGACGCTCGGCCCGTGCCAGTGCCCGTGCCGAGCCCAAGTCCAACAGGTTCTCATCAAACGTGGCATGTCTGAGACGGGGCGAAATTGGGCGGCGCCACTGGACAGCGGACACCAGATGCAATCCCCGGTTGATGCAGACACCTGAGACAGCGACGACGGCATGCGAGGGAAAACACCACCGACTCATCCTCGTACAGCCGTCCCAGGGAGAAGGACGTTTGTCTGCCAGGCCGCGGCCGGGGCGAACCGGCGACTCGTACGAAGTAGCGCAGGCTTGCGAGGCCCCGCCGGTTTACCTTGTCATGGAAGAACCGTCTCGTCGTTAGCCTCGCCTGTCTCGCGATACAGACCCTGTAGTCCGTACTCTGTACAGACCACGGAGCTACTGGTACAATGCAGGTCGTTTGATGACGTCCGCCTAATTGGACGCCAGCGGCGCGTCGACGCGAAGAAGACGCGAGCCGCCCGCACTGGAACCGCCCATTTGCGCTGCACAAAGCCTCGTCTGTCCGAGTTGTCTTTGATACTGTAGCCGCTGGGTGAGCAAGTCATCATCGTCCCTCGTTTTCCCAAGAGTCCAAGGCAAAGGATAAGAAGACAAGCTTGGAGTACGAAGTCCGGAGGTGCACGTACATCAGGGTGCCGGGCAAGGTACATTTTATTTGAGGTCCAAGTACGGACTATGGACTATGGAAAGCAAAAGACAGCGGTCTGCAAGAACCACTGGTCGAGCCCGTGTCCGTTTCTGTTTCATCCTGGGCCTCCGCTTGTTTGTTGGCCCTGACTGCGATGCTGTTCCTGACCTAGTTCAGTTCCCTGTTCCTGGCCCTGTTCCCCAGGACTCCACCTGGGTACCGACCCTCCACATGTGAGCTGAGCAGGTTACTACTCGTAGGTCCGTATTAACATCTCGGTTTCCTTGCGCAAAACGCCAAGAGCAGTTGCACCCGGTATTAAACGTAGGTACTTATATAATATAAGGATACAAGGTAACTACCTTCATGCTCGTCGTCCTCGCACGTCCCGGGAGCGCTGGCGTACCTACGCGTTGCCGGGGTGGCGTGCTTGTACTTGCCGCAACGGGTGCAGGAGGAGGAGGTCATTAAACGCCGTCCCACTAGCTGCAGATGCCCCCGTGGAGCAGGTGGTTCAGTCCCATTCTGGCCATCGTGATTGATCTGCGACCCCGGCCAGCCAGCCAGCCCACGTCACTTTGCGTAGGCCGGCTTTTCGTGGGGGGTTTTTTTTTATAGTTTTTCTTTCTGGCGGTCAGTCTGTGGCCCCATGCGGCCTGGCCCAATGTGAACACGTCGTGAGGTGAGGGCGAGAGCGTGGCCCAAACAAAGGCTCCGACGAATCAACCATCCATCTGGCTGACCTTGGCTTCTGCGGCGGCTACTGGTTCGCCTCCCCTTCTCTCTTCCCCTACTCTCACTCTCTCTCCTCACCAACCCCTTATTACGCTCTCTTGCACACGCATCTTTTCATCTTTGCCTTTAATTCCTTTGCTTATACGTACGCTTTTTCTTCGATATTTGTCTCTCCTTCTCGCTGCTTGTCCTCCTTGTCCTCCACATCTTCTCGTCTGTTCTTTTTCTTGCTGGCCATCCTTAATACGCTCTTTGCCTCGGCTTGACAAAACCACCCAACAGCAGCACTCTTTTTGCTTTGCTACGTTCGACTTGCCACTATTTCCAACCACACGCCGTCTACGGATACATCAATCGATACAGCCCGTCCCTCGTTAACGCTTATGACCATCATCACACGGCGCCATAATACCAACATCACGATACACTCGCCGTCGTCAAATCACCCTCAGCAGCAGCAGCAGCAGCCTGACGGAATTATTGCTAATACTAATCCGACCCGGCCCTTGCCCCGGCACGCCATCCATCCATCCAGCCATCCATCGACGAGACGGACAGACAAGCCAATTCTCCGCAACCTGCGTTTCATCGTCGCCCTTGCCTCCAGCTTCAGCCTGAGCCGCCTCGGCATCTCTCCCGTCCCGCGTCCCCAGGCAATGGGAGCAGACGCTCCCGCCTAGTGGGTGCCGCGAGTACGAGTACGGGCTGAGCATGTCCACCTCGCCGCCTCCCTCGCCGGAGCGTCGCGTCCTTCACGAGCGGACGCCCTCGGAGCGCAACAGGCTCCAGATCCGCCTCGTGCCCTACAGCCCGCCCCGTCTCAGCTCCGATGCCGATGGGGGCTCCGTCTCGGCTCCGTCCCGCCCCGTCTCCTATGCCGGCTACTCGCCCGGCTCACCCCCGTCGTGGCCGGCCAAGGGCAGGGCCACGGGCCATGATGGCAATGGCCATGACCAGGAGAACGACCAGGACCTGCACGACCAGGACCACGATCAGGACCATGGTCCCAGAGGCCAGCCTTGCAGCAGCCCACTCGTTTCATGCAACGTCCCGTCCCCTTCCCACCCTGGGCATGTCGCCGACGCCACGGTTCATGCGATGTCCAACTCGAGCCTCAATGCCAATAAGACTGCTGCCGCCGCTTTTGCTCGTACGAGTATTCGTACACAGCCGTCGGCGACATCCCTGTCCCTGTCCCCCTCACCTTCTCCGTTGCAGCGGTCGCCCTCGCCATCGCCCTCCTGGCGCCGGCCCAGAAAGGTCATCAACGTCCACTCGGACAAGACCTTCTCTTTGCTACCCCAAGCCGGCTCTGCCACGGACTCTCTGAGGTCCCCCCACCTCTCCTCAACCGTCCCCAGCAGCTCCTACGACCTATCTACCTCCGACGTCCTCGGCGATGACCGGCCCAGCTCTCCTCTGACGCCGCTCCTCGAGCAGTCCCCTCGTCTGGCCTCGCCACGCCCCGACGATTCAGGCCCTGCCTCATCCTCACCCTGGAACTATCGCTTTGTCGGCGGCTTGCGCAAGGTGCACCGTAACGCTTCGGATCGCAGTCAGACCCTCCCCGCCGAGGCCTCGAGTTCACGAGAACCCGATCAATCGCCGGCTCCTCTCCCAGAGCCCCTTCCTACCTACCCCCTGAGCGTTGCTCGGCTCCATGCAAAGCAGCCTTCCCGCTCCTCGCAGTCGGGCTCCACCTCGTCTGAGAGATCTAACTACAAGACTTATGCTCATAGTTCGCCCGCTGTCGCCGCCGCGGGTGCCATCGTTAGATCAGCTGGCGTGGACTTCGAAAGCCTGCCCCCTACGTCCAGCCATTCCAACATCGATATCCTGGGCGAGTCCTCGTCTGATCAGTCCATCGACGACCAGCAACGACCCGGAACGGGCGAGAGCGAAGCGAACTACCTTGTACACGGTGACCTGTCGCCTTCATCGTCCATCCTTGCCGGCCCCAAGTCTCGACTCAGGTCCGAGTACTCGAGGGAAAGCCTGCTTGTCCCTCCGCTGAGACCGGCCAAAAGAAACGTCTTAGAGCACCAGCAGCACGAGCATCCCGGCCTGTCTACATCGCGTTCTCGAGATTCCATACGAACCGGATCTCTGAGCTCCATTTCCAGCATCATCATCGAGGAGGCTACCCGTTCTTTATTCGCTGTCGCCGCCACCGTACACATGCCTAGCGGAATCTTGCGGCAAAACTCTTCGCTCCGGCCCTTCAACACTGGCCCCGCGCCTCAGCAGCACCAATGGAGCTCTGCCCTGTCGACAGTCATCTCCGAGAGTGAGGGCGGCAGCGAAGGCCCGTCGCGTTCCCTGTCTCCTCTATCGGGCCATGGTCGCCGCAGCAGCCAGGCTGGCCGCGTCTCGCCACTCTTGCATGGTTTTGACGAAGCCCAGACGAGGTCAGGCCTCACGATGGGCGAATCCCCAGAGTGTCCCGCGGCAGCGTATTGCAGGATCCCGAATCGGGAGCAAAATTACAGCACCGTACGGCTCATCCGGGACCACGACGAGCACGGCGATGGCCTCGCCGACCTGGAAGAGCTGCATCACCGCCCCTCGCGCACTCGATTGTACAGTTTCTTGTCTAATTATTCATCCGATCGCAACCTGCGGTCTTCTGGCAGCTCTCGCAGCAACAGTCTCAACCGCTCGGCCATTCCCGCTTGGGCCAGGTAAGGGAAGCCCCTGAGAGCGCCGAACGATAACGCCGGCTGGAGGAGACTGTTGACTGACCGTTCACACAGGCTATACTACGGCAGCGGCGAACGCAGGTTTTTGGCCGCTCAGCCATCGTCGGATTCACTCTTCTCCGAGTTCAACGATGGCTCACAAGGGGGTTCTTTTCTCAGCCGGTCTCCGAGCGCTGAAAGAGCCACTGCGGCCATCCATAGCCCTCGGCGCCGCCCACGAGAGGCAGCACCCCGTAGAGGACGTCGCGGAGCCGATTCGGGGGTCGACGACGAAATAACGCCGTATCCAGCCATGCCTGTGGCTCGCAGGGTGAAGAAGCAGACCTCCAGTATTTGGTCGCCGCATCTTGGCCGGGACAGGCGCACAAGCAGATATAGCATCTGGGAGCCGCCGTCGGCTGTGTGGTCTACTGATGGAAGCTTCCATTACCGCCGGAATCTCCAGCCCATCTTATTCGTTGTTGGCTTTATATTCCCCTTTGGTGAGTGTTGGCCGACAAGCCCTTTCTTTGTTTGCCCCCCAGAGACAAGACAGACTGACAAGGCATGCATCTTAACAGCCTGGATGGTTGCCTCTTTCCTGCCACTCCCGCCCAGGCCACAGTTCGAGATGGTGGAGGGCCATCACAGCACCAGCCATCTCGACCTGCGGCTCGAGGCCAATCATCAGATGCAGGGGATAGTCGACGCACGCCGCTATAGCCGTGCCCAATGGTGGAGGAACCTCAATCGGGCCATGGCCATAGTCGGCATATTCGTCGTCGGCGCTGTCATTGCACTAATCGTCACCGGCGTGAAGCAGAAATGGGGATCATGACTGATCTTGCGAGACCTCAAGATCGTATCCACCGCACGCACCAAACCACATCTTCCCGGCCAGGTCAGTGGCCCCTCGACGACTTGACGAAATAACGATGTTCTTCCGACTTGTCACGAGCTTCCTTCTTCTTTCCTCTTCATTTCTTGTTCATATGCCAGCCTTGATCACGGCGTCTGTTTATTTATTTTTTTATCTTGATTTTTTACTCTTTTGATAAAGGCGCTACGAACAAACTATACTTGTATACGTGTATTTGTAACGACAATGCGCGGCACGGGTTGGCGGACCGACGTCTGGGGATGGATGGCGTTGTCCAATTCTGGTCGCGATGATGCCATGCCAGGTCACGGTTGAACGATTTTGCTTTGGATGTTAGAAAATTAACGATACTCCAACGATGTTAAAGTTAATTATGATATAGAGATTTGAATGCACTTTATGGCCCCGGTCTAACATTGTTGCTTAGCTGCAAATGTATGCACTTATTCTAAAACAAGCACACCTCGTGATACTGAATGTGATGCGCTGATGTCAGGAATCGGTCCCAAAACCCTCCAGCCCGCAAGCTTTGCTCGCGTGGTCAGTTGTGGGCTGTGCTATGTCATGGTGCCTTCTTCCTCTGCCGGGCCTCTACTTCAGCCCTGAACTCCTCGACGGCCTCATTCACATCACGTTCAAGGTCTTTGGAAATGCCAAGGATTGGCTGGTTGCCTGTGAGACTGTCGGTGCTTATGGATCGCACCAGCTTCGCACTGGCCCTCCCTTGCCTCTTTTCCAGTTGCGCCTTCAACATAGCCTTGCCTGGTGAGGCAAAGAAGGCCAGGGCCGCCAGGGTCCATGCAAATCCATAGAAGTACACACGAGACCACGCACGTGTGGAATTTGCAAAGGAAAGAACGAGGAAAGGAGTCGTGGCGAAGGAGAATGTCAGCTGGGTGGCGACATAACTGGCAGCATCGTAGTACTTCTTCTTTGGAGATGGTCCACCAGTGATGGGGTCCAGGAAAAGGGGGCGAACAAGGCGGCGGAAGTCTAGAATCTCCTCTTAGCACTAGCTGCAAAGGCAAGCATGCGGAGGGCGGAGGGCCGGGGGGCATTGGACAGAAAGCAACTGGACAAGACCTACTCTTGGCGGCTGTCTGAATCAAACTTGCCAAAACGAATGTCAGATAGTATCCGGGGTAGAAGCCGTGCCAAAGAGCGCTGGTCACAAAGGTGGTCATGCTGGCGCGGAAGCCTGGCTTCTTGCCCCTGGGCGTTACCCGAAGATAGACGTAGTTTCGCAACCAGTTGTTTGTGTTCATGTTCCAGCCAGCCAGGTACGCGCGCGGGTTCTGGGCCGTCTCCACCATCCAGGGGTCGATATTTTGCAGACGATTCCACGAAACCTTGCCAGTGACAGGGTCAACGCCATTGTAGCCCAGACCAACAAGGATACAAGAGCCTTCGGCCAAGGTCCAGACGCCGTAGTATTTGAGTCTGGCCACGAGGTTGACCATGTACATGATCCAGATGCGGTGGAGAAGGCCATGCCGCATGTACGAGTCCGTCACGAGTTGCTCGTGGTCAAATCGGGGCGACAGCGCAACAAAGAAACCGATCCAGAGCAGTCCGCGGAGAGCTTTGAAGGCAGAAGGCGTCCCGCTACGCGGTATCCTGCGCCTCTTCCTCACGGGAGGCTTCTTTGCCGGGTCGATCTCGGCAGGGACGTCGAACATGGAGGTGTCGATCCAGCGGCGGTATTCGGCATAGTCGAAGGCCGGGCCAGCGAGCAGGCCGGGGAAGAAGAGGACATATCCGGCGAAGTCGAGGACAGGCGGAAGTTTGTCGAGGGCCCGGTCCTTTTGGAAGTCGGACAGATGGTCCTGGGGCAGCTGCCCATCGGCGACATTCCAGCAGAATGCGCTGAGCTTCATGACCAGCACCATCTGGGCGCCGGTGATGTCGACCGTCGAGGGGCTGTCGGCAGCCTGGCGGCGGATGTGGTTGACGGACATGTGGCCCATGACGAAGACGAAGCCGAGCCAGGGCATGTAGGGGCTCCCGCGCAGGTACTTGGCGATGCAGAACGTGCCGCCTGCGCTAATCAAGAGGGTCGCGAGGCCATGCCACAGGTCGAAGAGGCCGACGAGATAGAATATGGAGGTGCTGTCATTGGCCACACAACGTCAGCATGGAGCCGCGAGCGGCCGTTGGACACAGGCGAGGCTGTACCAGATGATGAACAAGTTCTTGCGCGCAGGCTTCGCATCGGGAACTCGCTTCAGAAGCCCGGCCAACGGGTACGAGAGCAGAAACGAGAAAATGATTTTGACTGGTGGGACGCGGCGGGTGACAGGGTCAGGCGGACGCTCGCTTATCGGGAGGGGAGGGGGTTTGCTCGCTCACGCTCGTCTGGGGAGGCACCGACGGTGGTCGAGAGGGCCTCGAAAGCTGTAGAGGAGACGAGAGGGTCAGTGTCACGGCGCGGCGCGGTAGAGGAAGAATGGAGAGACTAACGTCGGTGCACAAGCCGAAGCATCTTAACAACCCTCGAGGCGATGCACCTCAGAGCGCGGCACTCGTGAGCAGCTACAACTTTAGCAAGATGGCAAGAGGCACCTTTCGACCAGCACAGCAGAGAGGGTTCAGGGCATCGCCGGCGAGATGTAGGGCGTATAATGGAGGGTAAGTATTCGTATGTAGGTGGCTTATTCGGAGAGCAGCAGCATCGAGATGAATATAATTTGCGTGGGCATTGATCGTAAAGTTCGTGTCGCACCGCACCGAGACGGCGTTTTAATGGGAGCCTTGCCTGAGCAGGGAATCGGCAAGCAAAGAGACGAGGGGCCTGATGACGAGAAAACGTGAGGCCCAAGTCACGAGGTTGGTGGCTTCGTAGACCGTACGAGTAGTGTACGAAGTACCTGCACGATGCCGTCTGATCGCCGTGGTGGGCACGTTTCCCGCAAGGGTGGACTCTATTGGCGGTGAGGATGGTACTAGCCTAAGTACCAGGTAGGGGTTCCAAGCCAGGGAGGGGTACCTCGCTACAGACCAGCCTCAGGTATTTCGTAACACCCTTGTATTAGTCCGTCCTTCGTGCATAATCTATACATATGCGTAAAGTGAGGTGGTCGCATTGTCGGAGCCTCACGAGTCTCTCCCCAACGTAGCCAGGCGTCGACGGGTGCTTGTTGAGACCAAGCCCAGAGTTGAGCGACCTGCAAAGATGCAGCGAGACGCATTGGTGCTTGCTTGTAGGTATATAAATGGGTCGAGGGAGGGCCATGCGTTGCTGCTTCGTATCCAAGGTGCCGCATGCTTGCAGACAGCCCGCGCGCGACCCCCGTGCCCATCGACAAGCTCGCGACGAACCGGCATGCCTCTGGCCTACCTGGAGGCCATTCCCGACCATTGGCCGCAAGATGTGCGCGTTGGCCGTACGTGTTGTTGCGGTCCATCACCGAGTTGCTCGGAGCCTCATTATCCGGACCGCGCCGGCAGGTGTGGACACGGCCGTAGATTTCAGATATAACATTAACATGCCCCGAGCCACCCAAGATGCTGCTGAAAATGACCAGGTTCCGGCACAGGAGCGATAATATACAAGAGATGCTGGGCAAGACTGCCAAGCAAAGGAGGCGTCGTGACTTGGAGAGGCGGAGCAACGGCTTCGTCGCCGCGCTTCCTCGCAGGCGTCAAGGCACCGTGCCGTGCCGCGTCTCACGAGTTTGCAGCATCTCGGCTGCTCTGAGAGCTGGCGCTCATAGTCGGCCTCGTTGTCGGCAGAGAGAGAGAGACTTTTGAGGCACCCGACTGCCGTACCCTGGACCAGGCATACACAATGCCACTGACAAACCCAATGAAGATAGCCGACACGCTGCCTACCGTCACCGGCGCGGAGAAGAAGACGAGGCCGCTGACGGCGATGGGCAGCTTGTTGAGCGCCCCCACCATGGAGTACGTCGTCGACGACGTGACCCGAATGCACCATGCCGAGCAGTACGAGATGAAGATGGCAGCCAGGCCGGAATAGACCATGCCAATGATCATCCGGTTGCGCGTGGCCTCGGGGAAGTTCTTGGAAAAGTTGGCGCCAGACCAGTCCTCGGCGAGCAGGGAGCAGACCACGAGGACTGGGATGGTCAGGAGGTTGTTGTAGTACATGGCTGCCGACTTGATTAGCGACATGGCGTTCCTTGATGCCAAACGGTGGCGCAAGCCCAAGGGAAACTCACTATCCCAGTCCTTGAAGTTCATCTTCTTAATCACCTTGCGCATCCCTAGCACGTACGAGGCGGTGCACAGGACGTTCAGCCCCATCCACGCGTACCCGGCATTCAGCGTCGACATGGCCGTCGACGAGTCGGTGGACCCAAAGTCGCCAGCGATTGCGCTCTGGATGTCTGCCCACGCCGCCACTACCGAGCTCAGGACCATCAGGCCAAACGACAGCAGCGCGAGCGGCGTCACGCTGCCACCGAACCACAAGACCTCGCCGTATGCAATCACGATGATTGTCAGGTTCTTGAAAATGGTGTAGACGGGCACGGACAGGAATTGCAGCGCCTTGGTGCTCGTGTAGATCATTCCGACGAGGAGAAGCGATATCGGGAACCCTACGCACCGACGTCAGTCCTGCGACAACCATACCATCCACATCCAGGCTTGCGCCAAACGTACACTTTTTTGCCTTGTCCGGGTCGAAGGGAGCGAGGTTTCGGATGAGCCCGAGCTGCTTGGACGCTGCAATGGCGCCGATGCACACGACAGCCTGCGCGCGTCAAAAAGCCCAGTCAGCGGCTGGTTGAGTACTCGCGCGCATCCTCCAGGCCGCGACATACCTGCACCGCGAGATAGAAGAAGTTAAGATTCCAGAATGTCCCCGACACGACGTACTTGTTGACGACGGTCATGCTGATGGACGACAGGCAGTACGCGACAACTGATAGCGGCGGGTTGTTGTCGAGCCTCGAGACGGACTGCACCAAGGCCGGTGGCGATACATTGTGTGATCTCCTCGGCGAGGCCTTGGCCATGAACGGCTCCTTCTCTTCGCTGGCGTAGCCGCCGCCTTCCGGCATTCGCACCACGTAGTCGTCGTTCTTCTTGTCGTCCATTGCGACACGCACGCGCTGCCAATCTACCGTCGACGGTGGTACCGGGTTGCTATTCTCCGGGGCGAGTCGTCAAGCTAGAGAGGCAGGGACCAGGGTGCCAGGGAGCGAGGCACTCGCTACCTACCTGGCTTGCTGGCTAAGTTGCGATAGGAGAGGCAGTGACGAACCTTGCGATAGAAACCACGGTACGGAGTACGAAGTACTCGTACGAAGGTTCGTCCCAAAAGTCCTGGGACCTGGTCCACTTTTCTATAACCCCTGCTACAGTGTGAAATAAATCATGGGCCCCTTCCTAAACCGCGAGATAACTCCCTCTATTCCTTTTTGCCCCGAACGAGCCGGCTGGTGTATGCGTTGCAGAGCCGTTGGAAGAGGGCTGTGGAAGCGGCTTGCTTATGTGTGTGTGTATGTGTGCGAGAGGTTGTTATAAGGGGCAAGTTACGGCGGCGGCGGCAGCCAGCTTTGAAGACCCTATTAGCCACAGCGGCCGTTGCCTTAGGCCGAAAGGCAGCCTCGTAGCCGGCATATACATGCGTTGCAGAGCTATTAAAAGAGGGCTCTGAGGGCGGCTCGGACTAAAATACCCGATGCTAATAATAGAAGACTGCTATTATAGGCGCAGGGTTATAAATTATTTACTTTAGTCTTAGTTAGGGCCTTAACTAAGACTAAGGTAAATAATTTAGACTAAGATTAAAGAATCTTTAGTCTAGTTAAAGCCTTAACTAAGACTAAGACTAAAGTTAAGTAACTAAGACTAAGACTAATAATTAAAGACTAAACTAAGGTAATTAATTAGTTTTTTATAACTAAAGCTATTATTATAATAGCTATTAATAACTAATATAAGATAGCTATTATTCGGGAATATATATCCCTGACTAGGAATTTATATTCCCGATAGAAATATAGCTAATATAGGATAGCTATTATTCGGGAATATATATTCCCGACCTTATAATAGCTAATAGCTATTATTTAATAACTAATATAAGATAGCTATTATTCGGGAATATATATTCCCGTATAGAATAGAGTTTAGCTAAGCTAAGCTAAGCTAAAAGAGAGTTCTAATAATTCAGCCAGGCTAAAAGAGAGTTTAAATAAGTTAGCCAGCCTAAAAGATAGTCTATTCAGCTCTTTAATAATCTAGCCACGCTGAATTCAGCTATCTAATAATTCAGCTAAGCTAAAATATAGTTTGTTAGGGTGTTAGTGCAGACCCCTGACTAGAAAAACGGAAAACATAAAAAAAGTAGAGGAACATAGGGACGCCTAGCGAGTCTATAGGTATAAGAGAGACGTCTATGTCCCTATGAATAGATAGTCCCCTATGCACGCATCGACGTAAGTCGTAACGTTCATAAGCTTTTAAGATTCTAATAATAAAAAATCCTAGTTAATTCCTCCTATATTTTTGAGATAGCCGTGGTTGCCTCTCCTTGCCTCTTTACCTTTGACTTATACGACACAAAGACCTATTATTATATTATAATAGATAAAATAGCTATATTTTATTATATTATAATAGATATAAAATAGCTATATTTCCTATTAAGGAAAATACGCCCTAAACGGAAGTCCCGGACTAAAGGAAAAGAGATCTCGGACGAACGGAAGATAAGAGGGGCAATAAGACAACTAGGAAAAGGGAGACTTAGATCGAGCCTATCAGGTTCAAAGGCCTAGGACATAATTCCTATCCATAAGTCATAATTCCTATCTATAAGACCTAGCCTATAGGAAGAGTCTAGATAATTCCTCTCTATAAGACCTAGACTTAGATCGAACCTATTAGGTTCAAAGGCCTAGAACATAATTCCTATCCCTAAGACTAAATTCCTATCTATAAGACCTAGCCTATCGGGATTTTCTAATAGCCCGAAGGTCCGAGAGACTCGGATAGTTAGATCTATCCGAAGTCCGATTCTAGAGGTCTATATATACGGGCTTTCCTTCCTAGCTAGATAGAAGAGATAACCAAGCAATTCAACTGCCTTCTATACTTGCCTACTATCTCTGCCTCTTGTGACTCTATTCTATAGAGACCCTATTCTTCCTTTACTACCTTCTCCTGCCTTTATCCCTATTTCTTACACTATTTCTATCGGGAATATAAATTCCCGGTCGGGAATATATATTCCCGAATAATAGCTATCTTATATTAGTTATTAAATAATAGCTATTAGCTAGTTATATTATAACTATATATTAATACAAGCTGAAATATAGCCTATTCAGCTACGGATAGATAATTAGCCCGAGGCCCGGTCCGATTAATTATATATAGGA